>KE151738.1:207530-217613 GCA_000411095.1 Aethionema arabicum | reverse complement strand
TATTTTATATTAATATCTTGTTATTTAATTAATTAGATTTTAATAGATATTTAATTTATTTTTTCTTTCATTTGATATGTTGGTAAAAAAATAAAGTTTTAAAATATTTTTGATATATCGTTAAAGAGATAACTAAATTTTAAAACATTATTAATATAGCATAAATATTTTAACATATTTTTATTTTAAAATAATTTATAAAATTATGTTTTTTATTATTCTATATATAGATATATAATGAATAATATTTCAAAAATATTATTTTAGCAGACTAAAATTATTTTATGTCGGTTAAAAAAATATTAAGACTAATTTTTTTTACTTGAATTAATATTTTATTATGTCACAAAATATATATTAAAAAAAAGAATTAATATTTTATTTTTAATTTAAAAGAAAACATGTTATATTTTTAAATACACTAAACTATTTAGAACTAAATATATAAATTTTGTACTGATAAAAAATATGTATTTTTAAGTAAATTGAAAGCTAGATTTGTTAGGAATTTTAGTTTACTAAGTAAATTGAAAGCTGAAAAAATATGTATTTTTTAGGTATTTAAACTAAAACATATATAAGAAAATATAATAAAAAAAACTTTGAAATTACTAAGATGATTGAGTGAATTCTTGAGTAACATATATTTTTTCTACTCAAATTCTACCTGAAAATTTCATAAAAATAATAGATGTTAGTGGATTTGTTTTAAAAACAAAAAAAAATACTTTCTAAATAACATATAAGTTTGGAAAAAGACTAACATATAAGAAATACCTAGCTGAAATATTTTAGTGTTATGTTTCTTCATTAAAAGAAATAAGAATTGTACTTCTAAAAGTAAAAATGAAAAGCGTAGGAAAAAAAATGTAAACGCTAAATGAATATATTGCTAGATGAATCGTAAGCAATTTTATATAGACTTTTTCTAGAGAATTTTAAGGGATTCTATTTATATATTTTTTAAAATATTATCGCATATTCATATATATATATATATTTTTTTTTTTTTGCTAAATATATATATATATATATATATTTGAATATAAAGAAAATTTAAAATTAAAATATAAATATATACAAAAATAATTTTATAGATATTATTTAGATTTCATTAGACTTCATTTCTGGATGTTTCGTTATATTTTTTTAATTAAATTTTAATATATCGAATTAAAATATATATGAAGAAATTTTTTTTATATATCTTTGTAAAATTTAATTATTCAAAAATAAGATATAAATTTTTTTTAATAGTAAATAAATTTTAAAATGTTGTTGAAAAATTATNTATAATATAATACATACATCCATAACTATAAATATATATATATATATATATATCATCTCTAGTAGGAGATTTTAATCTCTCTCCTTAATTCAAAAAATAGATCCATTAAATAGAAGAATAATGAGAGAGTATTATAGCAACTTCTAGTTTGATTGGAAGTATTATAGCAATTGATCTTTTTTACTCTCAACAATTATATTTTAAAACACATTATATTTTTCTTTATTTTCCATGAGGCTTTTCTCTATGCCCATCACTGCCTATTTTTTTAGATCCACAATCTGTATATCTATTTACTCAATAATGTTTATCATCGTTTGATAAGTATCAAACAATAGTTTATTCACATTCCTCAATATTAAAATTCCCCCATGTATTATCCATTATGTAGGGAAAGAATTAATTAGATGACACTCTTATACAGTTCTCTAAACTGTAATAGTCAAACAGTCTCTAAAACCTAACAAATAGAAAGACAAATGTAGCAAAAGGGAAGAAAAACCTAAATAAGGATCTGAATCGGAGAAGATGTTTCCAAAAACCCTGAAAGTTGCCGAGAGGAGAAATCTTTTTTTTTGCACGAATACCATCAATATCTACTGGAGGAGCAGCAATAAATACGATAATAAAAACGGAAGTTGCGGTCAATAAGATAGGAATCATCAAAACACCAAACCATCCCATGTAAAGACGAGTTTTCACATGTAATATTATTTGAGATTATATCTATATAAGAAAAATAAAACGTATAATAAAAACGGAAGTTGCGGTCACTAAGGTAGGGATCATCAAAACACCAAACCATCCCATGTAAAGACGAATCTTCACATGTAATATTATTTGAGATTATATCTATATAAGAAAAATAAAACGTATAAACCATCCAATATAAAGACGTTTTTTCACATGTAATATTATTTGAGATTATATATATATAAGAAAAATAAAACTTATAATATTTTTTATTTATAATAATACTAATATCTCTTATATATAATAATATGTAATATGTAATATTTGTTAGATGATATTATATTTATTTTTGTAAACACTAAATAATATTTAAATGTATAATTTTGAATTTCCAAATTTACCCTTTTAACTAAACATCTTTCAAATGATTTTTTAGTGGCATAGATTGTAAATAAATCTATTATTTTGGTGATTTCAAAAAATGTACTTCTCAAAAAATAATATAGAGATGATGATTGTTATAAATTATTTAGATTATTGCAAAATATATTTTTTTTCTTCCAGTAAACACATCTTGATTTTACCAAATTATAATTTTGCTCTCAACACACAATAGTGTCAAACCACATAAGAAAAAAAAGAAAGAAAAAGTTTTTCAGCAATCTCACATCACACTCAACCCCAGCAAAAGAAACTCTGAAGGCTTTCTTCTTGTTCCCTAACATTGCTTGCCAAGGCAATCAGCTGCTGCGACTGCCCCCAAATTTTATAGGGTATACAACATGCAGAGTTATCAACCATGTCTTGGCGGCTTCACATGAGACTCTCATGTATCCATTTTCTCCCCATCCTTTACCATGAGAGTTCTTGAGAATCCAATAATCTTCATCATCCGATGTAGTTCTGTAACCTACGATTAAAACATTTTGAGGTCTTGGTAATTTCACATAATCTTTTACTTCTAATGGCACCCTACATATATCCCCATTGTAGTAGTCGAAATCAACAGGAGGAATAATCGTGGCAACAATTGGTTGAATCGAGACCGCTTTCTTTAAGGAAAGCTATCATTGCCCACAAAACCATAGTTGTTGATGGTAATAGTCGGCTGAAAAGAAATTAAAGATCTTCTTCTTTTCTTGCAGCGGCGAAATCTTCCGATATATGGATATTCTTTTTGGAGAAGATTCCCCCGTTTTCGATAACAAACTTAATGGGGGTAGTGAATGCTATTTAAATGCAAAGGACCTACCAGATCTGATTTGTTTTGTTGGAATTTTGTTTCTTTTGTCTTTTTTGAGATCTTCTGGGGATCCTTTGTACTGATGGACTCTTGCACGTGCTTTGAATGCTATTGTTGGACAGGGTTACTAATCTTCTTTGAGGATTTGTGGTTGATTATGCGTTAGAACCTTAATCTCCATTTTTGAAATCGCGAAGAGCAAAATTAAAACACTTTTTATTTATCTTTAATATTCTGTACGCGAAATGTGTTTACTTTATTGTGGAAAAAAAATAGTGTTTATTTTTATTAATTAAATTAAATTAAAAAATAGTCAGGATAAAAGAATAATAAAAAATCAATCTTTTTTATTCAAATAAACCCTAAAACCAAAAAGAGTAACAAATAACAACTAAAGTATCTATTTATTTTACTGATATAAATACAATTATTACAAGTCAAATATATTTTTTTCAAAACCTTACATTTTAAATTATTGCTAAATTTTATGACCAAAATATCATGAAAATAACGACAAATAAAAGACATACTTTTTATCCATACTAAAATCATTCACGACAATAAAATAAAAAAATCAATTCTAAGTGATAACTTATACTCCCTCCGTGTTGAAATATTTGATGTTTTAGATTTTTTCCTTGTGTCATATTATTTGATGTTCTAACATTTTTTCAATTTAAATTAAAATAAATAATTATTATCTATAATGATTAATTATAGGGAATAGTTTGAGAAACCAATCATCTACCCTTACTCTTGCCAAATCAACATAATACTTAACTACAAATAATTAATAACACATAGTTAACACTAATTAATTATTTTCTTAATTCATGTGCAAAGTTTAAAACATCAAAGTATTTTAACACGGGAGTAGTTTATAATTTAACCATCAACAACAGAATGAATATTCTCTAATTTAAAAATACTTAGTTTTTTTTTTCTAATATTCAAAATTTCAATGGATAAATCCGAAAAATCGAAATAATAATGTACAAATCCACCTGCAAATACACATTAACCCATTTTTTTTCTCTTAAGCTATATATATTATATAGTTTTAATGTTGATGAAGACGACGTTTTGGTCTGCGATAACCGGCGGTTGACTCTAATTTTTTATTATATTTCATCTTCTTCTTTGGACTATACAAACCCACAAACAAAAGATTCAAACTTTGTTACTTTCGGATTGCAAAAAATATTTAAACTTTTTTAGTAATAAACTTAAGATTCAAAGTTTGTTTACTTTGAATTGCGAAAAAAGATTGAAACTTTGATTAACAAACTTTAGATTTAAACTTTGTTACTTTAGGATTGTGAAAAAAAGATTGAAACTTTGTAAAACAAACTCGGTTTGGATATTCGGGTATCTGTTCGGGGTCGGTTCGGACTTTCAGTTTTTCGGTTCTTTGACTATAGGATCCAATAGGATACTTAGTTGGGTATCTGTTTGGTTCCGGTTCGAATATTTAATAAAAAAAAAATTGAAAGAATACCCGAAAAACTGAAAAATTACCCGCAAAACTGAAAAAATACCCAAAAAACAAAAAACAAATACCCGAAAAACCGAAAAAAAAAAAGAGTATGGTTACTTTCGGGTACCTAATGAATATCGGTTCAGTGTCGGTTACTACCCGACATTCATAGATGCCGAATTTAAGATCCAATAGATACTTTCATAGGAACCGGAACAGCACCTTTTTTTGGTTCGGTTTTTCGGTTTCGGTTTTTTTCCCGGCCTATAACAAACTATAGATTTCGAACTTTTTTACTTCAGATTGCGAAAAAATATTGAAACTTTGAGTAACAAACTTAAGATCGAAGAAGCTTACTTGGAAACTGCAGACAGCAATTTGATGATGAATACAAGAGGAAATCCAATCAAAGCTGTAGCCTAACCACAAAAAAAAAGGGTTCTTGAATTCAAGATTCTGTTTACACAATCGAAAACATATCGAAAAAACAAAAAAAAAAGAGTTCAAGAACACATACCGCAACCCAAGCTAAATCCATTGTAGCAACTGGTTTAGTAACTTCATTGTTCTTCAACATTTCTTGAGCCTTTTTTTTTTATCAATTTAAACCTAAATTAGACCCAAGTGGTACTAAAATTGAACCCAAAAATGATGAAATTATTACCTGTTGATGATAAATTTTCGTCGAATTCATCAATTTCGACAAGCTTTCTCTTATGTTTTTGGCGTATGGTTCTAAGACAACATTTACTTTATCCAAATGTGGTTTTGCTATGTTCATAATCTTGCTTGTATAAGGATTTGTATATGTTTTAACTACCTAGAAAAAACCGAAACAATAATGTGTAAACACGAAGGCGACAAACCGATCAAAAGATGAAAAATTAGATATAATAAACGAAGGATTATGGTATTTTAAACCCTAAACTATTTCTATTTGGTGAAGAAAACACTCAACTATTCAAATTAATTTTTTTTAACCCTGAACTTTGATAACCGGGGCTTTTAAATCCAGCTAGATTTTTAAATGAAAATTAGAATACAAAATTATACCATAATCTCATAATTTAACAAAAAACGATAATTTGGGTTAATAAAACTGTAATTTCAAGTTTAAATATGAGATTTTAGTTTAAAAAACTCGGTTACTAAGGTTTAGGACTTAAAAAACTCGATTATCAAAATTTAGGGGTTAAAAAACTATTTTCATAGTTGAGGGGTTTTTTCACTAAACAAAAATAGTTTAGGGTTTAAAATACAATAATCTCAAGAAACTTACCTTAAGATAGTAGAAAGATGAATCTAATCCTTTGATGAAATATGGAGTTAGAGACTCTTTAGATATGAAGAACACTTCAAAGGATTTGTTTGTTAGATACTCAGCTTTTGGTTTTAGATATATTGTTAATGTCGAAAACGATTCTTTGATGCTTGGAATCAATTTCTGCAAGAATTTTTAGTGATTTTAGTATCAAAAGTGAATGAAAAAAGTAAAAGATTTTATGGTATTTTAGACCATACACTATTTTTGTTTGGTGAAAAGAACCACGAACTATCGAAATAGTTTTTTAAACCCTGAACTTTGATATCCATGTTTTTTTTTGTTTTTTGATAACTAGGTTTTTTAAACCCTAAATTTTAATAACCAGGATTTCTAAACTCAAATCTCAAGTTTAAACTTGAAATTATAGTATAATTACTCCAAATTTGGATTATATTTTTTTCTTAAAATTTTGAAATTATGTTTAATGTTGTGTTTACAGTTTAATTTTGATTAAAAAATCCGGTTATTCAGAGTTTTAAAAACTATCTTAAATACAAAATTTTCAAATTGCGGTTTAATTTGTTTAAAGTTTAATTTTGATTTAAAAAAAGTCCATAGGCTTTCAATATCCGAAAACCCAGTTATCAAAGTTCAAGGTTTAAAAAATAATTTTGATAGTTCGATGTTTTTTTCACCAAAAGGAAATAATTCAAAATCTAAAATACCATAACCCCTAAAAGCAATAAGAAGATGAAGAAAACTCACAGAGTTCATTGATTCAATGTGCGGTTTAGACCATTTTTGAACTTGGTTAAGTTTCAAGAACACCTAATAGAACACCAATACATCGAAAAATCAGATCAAGAGTTTGCAAAATCACTTCTTTTGCAGACATAAAAGACTAACCTTTTGAAGAGATGTATGCAGATTTGGACTAAGATGTTCGTGCCATAAAGTTATAAGATAAGCCTAAACAAAGAAAAAGAGATCATACTAAGATTCAGCTTATGGTATTTGAAAGTGAGACCCTGAATTTTCTCTGTTTGGTGAAAAAAGTCTTCAACTATGAAAATGGTTTTTCAAACCCCAAAGCTTAATAACCGAGTTTTTTAAACCCAAAATCTCAAATCTAGACCTGAAATTATAGTATAGTTAATCCAATTTTGAGATTACGGTTTAATTTTATGTTCAAAATTTAATTTTGGTTTAAAAAATCAAAATTTAGGGTTTAAAAAGCTATTTTCATAGTTTGAGGGTTTTGTCACCACCCGAAGATAGTTCAAGGTCTCAAATACCTTCTCAAGGTCTTAGATTTACCTGAGTTTCATGTAGATTTTTCGACGAAAACCATTTCCTATCAATCTTTAAAACATTAAGACAAATGTGAAGTTCAGTTTAAGCTCAAAACCCACAAATCAAAACAGAGTTTTTGAATTTAGTATTAAGTACATTTTCGAGCTTTGAGGTAAGTTCTGCAACTTTCTTATCTGAAATCTCAGCTTGAGTTTCCACTTCGAGTCGTCTTTGTCGCTGAATTTCGAGTTCTTGTTTCAGTTCAGAGATCTGTAAATTCAGAGATATTAAGAAATGTTACATAAACTTTGAAATTTGACAAAGAAAACAGAATGATTAAACTATGTAACTAACCTGTTTTTGAAGTTCAGAAACCGTATCTTTCGGTAAATTCGCATGCTTTAGAAAGATCAATAACAAGAACAAAGTAAGAGTTTGATGGCATTAACTTGCTTTTAAGAAGGTTATGTCTGAAATTGAATCTTTACCTGAGAAGAATTCTCTAAACTTTGGATTTTCTCTTCTTTTATAAGCAATTCTTTGGTTTTCTCTTTGATGATTGATTCTTTATATGAGCATAAAGATGAAAAAAACAGCTTAGAAACTCTAAAGTCTTCAATAGATTATGGAATTTTAACCTTTGAACTATTTTCGTTTAGTGAAAAAAACCCCTCAACTATCAAAATGGTATTTTAAATCCTAAACTTCGATAACCGAGTATTTTACACTCTAAATCTTAATAACAAAGTTTATTAAACCGAAATCTAAAATTTAAATTTGAAATTACAGTCTAGAAGTAAGTCAAATTTGAGTTTTATTTTTTGGTTTAATTTTGAGATTAAAATTTAATTTTGTGATTAAGATTTAATTTTGATTTAAAAACTCTATTTTGGTTAAAAAAACTCCATTATCAAAGTTAAATAATGCTTACAAAAACCGTTTTGAAACAATGAAACATGAAGATTTTTTTTTCACTAAACAAAAATAGTTTAGGGGTTAAAATAACATAATCTCTAAAATAAAATAAAAAACACTGTTTTTGAAAATGTGATTAAACCCTAAATTCAATCTTAATCTTGAAATCTACTAAGTAATGAACAGTAATAAACCCTAAAATCAATCTCTTTCAGATCTCCATTTTCTCAGATCATAACAAAAAAAAAAAACCCCAATGAGCCGTTACAGGTTTCCCAATAAATTTCCTCACTAAAACAAACAAATCAAATCCCTAATTTATTCCCTACATTTCATCAAAAACCCACAAATCCTAACAAAAAACCCCAGAAACGTTCAAAAGAAGCTTCAAAATTAAAATATAAAATTCAAAATTTCCGAGAAATCTCATCAAAATTGAATTAAACAAAGACGAAATCGAAAAGGGGTAAATAGATTTGAGCTATACCCAGAGAGAAAACCTTCGACTTAAGCTCTTCGATTTGCTGATTTACAGAAGTAGAACAGCTATGGCTTTCTGAAGCTTTTTCAGAAGAGGAAGAAGCGGATTTTGCGAAAATGGCGACCGTTACGAGAAGCAGAAGAGACATTTGTCGTTTAGTAGAAGGCGCCATTATCGGAGAGAGGAGCGCTTAGTTGAAGCAGAGAACGAAGAGGAGCGCGAGTCGCGAGACAGAGAAAAAAAGCGTACGAAGTCATATAAAGCGTCTTCCTAACTTGAGCTTAATTGCATATTGGTCCTTGTATTGTTGACAAAATTCTAGATTTCGTCTGATATTAAGGGTAAATGAAAACAGATCCCAAAATTTTACGAATTTAACAATTAAACCCCTAAGAAATATAAAAGTTTAGATCATATCGCAATTTTTTTTTTAAAAAAAATTTGGGAATAAAAGTTTAATGTTGAAAAGCATGAAAATCAAAATCGTATGTCTTGATGACATTAAATTTTAACCGTTTTCAAAACAATTATCAAAACGAATACTTTTTAATAAAAAACACAAAAATGTTAAATCTATCCATAAATTTACATTATTATGTCAAAAATCATTCGCAAACAAACAAATTAAGTTTTGTTATGTGTTTTTTTATTGATTAGAACATTCATTATCAAACGATTATATGATATTTTAAAATTCCTTCGGATTCTAATATTATTCTAGTGTAGGGTTTAAATTGCGTAATTTAAAAAATTTATGATTTTATATAAATTTTTGTAAATATTAGGAGTTATAGGGTGAAATGTTAAAGTTTTTTTTGCATTCACACCTAAATATAATAATTTACTTCATCTTTGTATTAAATGGAAAGGGTGTCATTTAACAAATATCTTATGAAAACGGTGCATGAAAAGTCGTAAATGAATCCTAACGTAAATGCAACTAAAATGGAAGGATTAACTAACAATTTTGAATTATAAGATTTAAGTAATTAAATAAAAAAGAATCTTATATTCAAAATGAACCTATTAAATACTTTAGAAACACAGCTTTTATAAGACGTTATTAAAAAAGAAAGAAAATATTTACATCATTATTTTCTAGTTTTTTCACTTTTCCTAAATACGTTTGATTTTTTTCCTTTTCGTCTTTATTTTTTTTTCATAATTTATTCAGTAAATATAAATCGTTTTTTAAATATTTATCCCATATTTTTTTGTTGACTTTTTATACATTTGTTTAAAAGACAATATTATAAGAACACTCTTAATATCTTGTAAACAATAATAAGGAATCCTAATGTTTTATATTTAATTTTATTCTAGAAACATTAAATACAAATCCACCTTATAGAAAACAATTTGTCAATAAAGCTAATCAAGAACAAAAATTCTTGTTTTATTTTTCATTGTTACACTTATCAAGAAT
>KE151738.1:194055-207226 GCA_000411095.1 Aethionema arabicum | reverse complement strand
ACAAATATATATATATATATATATATATATTCCTTTCGATAGAAATATATTTTCCAAAATTATTTTTATCTCTAAAAATTATAGATGTTTGTATACTTACATACTCCATAAATAAAAATTATGGATGGATTATAGTTAGAGTTGGGCATTCGGGTACCCGCTCGGTTTCAATTCAATACTTTTAGTTATTCGATTCAGTACTTTTGGTTATTCGGTTTCGGTTCAGTATTTTTGGTTCTTCGGTTTTATGACTATAGGATCCGTTCGGTTCTTTGAAGATTTCGGTTCTACTCCAGTTCGGTTTAGTTTCAAATACCTGATAAAAAGATTAAAAAAATATCCAAAAACCTAAAAAATTAACCTAAAATATGTCCTAAAAACAAAATAAAAATACTTGAAAAACCAAAAAAAAATTATGGTTACTTTTGGGTACCCAATGAATATCGATTCAATTCCGGTTACTATCCAATATCCATGGATCTTGAGTTCAAAATCTCATAGGTACTTTACGCTAGTTCCGGTTCGATTCCAATCCTATTTATTTGGTTCGGGTTTGGTTTGCTTTTCAGTTCCGGTTTTATGCCCAATCGTACTTGAGAGCATATTTTTTTAGAAAATCATGATTTGTCAATATAAATAAATAATTAAAAAAAAGAGAATACTAAATTTAAATCTTAGATTTATTATATTGTTCTTACCATTCGAATTCAAATCTTCTTCTATATACTAAATTAAACTTCTTACAAGAAGTGTCAAATCAATATAAACATAATTAATTCAGCTTTAAAATAGTTAAATATGTTAAAGACTTATGTAAAGTATACACATCTTTGATAACTTAACGTATTCAACAATCAAAAATAACAATAAAAAAATAAAACAAGCCCAACGTGTTTAATTATTTTAAATTTGAATTTAATGTATATAAAACTTTATATTTTTATTTTAAACAATTACATTAATTACAGACAAATTAAATTTATACACAGTATTTGTTAGAAATCTATTTTATTATATGATTTATTTTCCGCAAAAAAACATACCAATTTAAAGGGAAAATTATATTCAACACAACCAATATATAATGCATTTTAATTGCCGCAGTCCCCAATTATTATTTGTGACAATTATATCCCCAACTTAATAATATGATATATAATATAAAATAAAATACCCATTTCATAAATATAATATTTTAGATTTAATTTATAGTATTTGACAAAATTGATGTATTGTAACTTTATACACATATATTTGTATAATTATTAGTTTTTTTTTTTGTAATTGTAAGCAATAATAAATGAGTTATAAATAGATCTTAGTCCTTGTAAACGTTATTTTTAATATTTATTAACATAAAATAAAAATCAATCATTTTTCATTTATAAAACATGACACTCTACAGAAAAATCCCAATTGTAAATTAACACTCCATTTGTCATTACATTAATCATCGGTTTGAGCTTTAAAACATTATTCAAAAGACCATATATATAAGAAATTAACTACAAATGAATTACAAATTAACCAATTAATAAAATAAAAAATTCAAAGTAATTGTTTTGAAAAATAAAGCAAAATATGAATAAAACAAAAAAAAGTAATGTCGTAGGTGTTGAGTTTTTTTTGGGTCCACTCTACAAAAAAATTGCAACTAAATTTACTCATAACCTTAATTAATTAGCTAATTTACAAATTACAATAATTAAAATTCTGAACTATTAAAATATTTAGGAAAATATAGTTTTATTCTTTATCTCAAATACAAGCATAACACGAGAGACCTAAAAAGCATAGAGTATCAGATTAAATTATATACATTTTTTATTATAAAATTGTCTTTTTTTAAATAATATAATAAGGAAATAATTTAATAAGGAAATAATAAATAAATAAAACCTATTTTTTTATTGGTGACGTAATAATTCTAGCGAACTATAATCTCCCTTCTCTCGCCTATAAATAAGATATCGAATTTAGCGTCAAAGGGTATACAAATACAACATTAGCATTGCAATATCATATCAAGGTCTTTACTGTACACCCTTCTCTTATTGTTTTACGCCGTTCGATTATCTCTTTGATCTTAATCCAACGGTTCTAATCCAATTTCATACTGAGTCTCTATCGTCTCTCAACCACCAGATTCTTCCCTCCTCTGTTCTCGCCAAATCCTTATACGAAATCACACCCGAAATCGACGAAGAGGTCAGATCTTCGATCCGTCTCCGTCGCCGTTGATTCCGGACGATATCGCCGTCTTTTGGAATCGTATTCTCGCTCTGGTTTCCTTATCGGAGTTTATTTTTTTTTTCCCTGGGAAAGAGAGATTGGGATTGAGATTTTTTAGGGCATTTTTTGTGTAGCCGCCGCCCTCACCGACATCGTTAGTGGTTCGTTTGTTCGATCTTGATCTTTGATTTTTTAATTTTTATATGGAAATCGATGATAAATCGCTCCATTGGTATTGACTGTGAATTCTTTGTTGATGGTTGATTCATGGTTTATGTTTGTTTCATGCCTGTGATTCATGTTGTAATCACTATGCACTTATGCAGAGCGTCTATTAAGCTACTTAATGCATCTCTGGCAAATTAGGTTGCGACTTGCGGCGAGTTAAAAATTGAATAACTGATCCTTAGTTCTCTGGTGTATCATTGTTGTTCAATGAGTTTTCTTATCATCTCTCGTTATTTTCGTTAAGCAGATTTGCATTAGTTGTTAGTGAAACTTTCGTTGATTACGAAGTACAAATAGGGGAAATAGAGATATCTGGGCACGTGTTGCACTAATTTGAACTAGGTAGAGCCTTAGAGGATTCTGAATTGAGATATCGTTTAATGCATATCTGTTGTAGTTAAGTGAATTGGTTTCACCTAAAAATTTGGGTTTCTTGTTTAACTGTTTTAAGCAGTTACGTTCCTTAGGGACTTTTCTTTAGTTCTTAAGTTTTCTCTAGAACAATCTTTATCAGCATTGTGATTGATTGTTCTTTCTTTGCAGAAGTTGGTGTCTACTGAGGGAATCCTTATTCTGCGCGTCTGGAGATATAAATCGCACACACTTGGAATTATTCACTGTTTATGACTAGACATAAGAGATGGCTTCAGGAGGAAAAATGTTATTTGACCTTAATGAACTTCCTACAGAAGACGATGATGGGAATGATCAAGTAAACTGCAATCAACCGCAGAAGGTTATCCCATCTGCAAACCCCATTACCTCTGGCTTGCTTGCAACACCACCGTGCTCTGAAGATATAGTAAACAACAGAGCTTTTTTTGCATCAACAGTTTCTGGGTTTCAGCCTTTCGTCCGTTCCATAGCTGCTCAACCTACGAATGCAGTAGTAGAACCAAAGATGGACCAGGATTCTCTCAAGGTATCATTGCCATCATCGAAGTCAGACACATCTGGCACAGCAAATGCTGCATCATCAATAGTTATAAATACTACTGATGCCGGAGAACCTGAGAGAGAAGAAGGGGAATGGACGGATTCAGAGGCCCCTGCCAATGAAAATGTAAATAGTAGTTCGGATTCCAAAGGTATACTATCACGAGAGCAGCAAGGGATGCTAGGAACTGGCGTCTCTTCTGAATGCTCGAAGGTTACAGAGAAAGATAATAGCACAATAGGATTAGATACCAACTCAAGCTCTGGTCTTCAACAGAAAATTACTGATGCGGTTTCAGAAGGCAGTGATAAAGAAAGTGCATCTATAGATGGTCAGCAAGAACAGGGTTTGGCAGTGAAGCAGAGAGAAATTAAAGGAATTGAAGCAAGCCATGCAATCAAGTGTGCAAATACACCAGTTAAAAGAAAAATGGATCAACAGAAAGAGACTATGTTGGGAAAGAAGCGCAACCGGCAGACAATGTTTCTTAACCTCGAAGATGTCAAGCAAGCTGGTCCTATTAAGACTTCGACACCTAGAAGACAGAACTTCCCACAACCTGTTGTCACACGCATAGTTAAAGAATCTCGTGCAGGTCCTCCACCTCCTGAGCAAGGAGGAATTCAGGGCCATGCTTTATATAGGGATCAGAAACCGGTCGACATCTCTTCTAATGGAGGCATACATCCAGAGGCTTCTGAACAGAAGTCAGAATCTAATGGTGAATCACAATCCGGTTCAATTGGTAGAAGTAGGAGAATGAACGGGGAGGCAGGACCTTCTGCTGAGGGGACAAGTACGTCTGTGTCAAGGCATGGTTCATGGAAGCAGCCAACAAATTCACGGCAGCCAAAGACAGGTCATTTGTCTAATAGACAAGTCTCCTTGTGCAGTCAAAGTTCTACAGACTCTAAATTTGGAAACAAGAAATTTACTTCCAAGAAGCCAGCCATAAATAGTACCCAATATCAGGATACGTCTGTAGAACGTCTTATAAGAGAGGTGACCAACCAAAAGTTTTGGCATCATCCAGGTATGTTCTACATTTTTCTGCTTATGAAACGCATGTCTGAGTGCTCCTACTTTTTCAATTAAGCTATCTTGATTTAAGGTAGGAACTTTTATGCCAATTAAAATCTATTGCTCTGGTGCCAGTTCGCTGTGTCCCCAATCATGGCTCAGTGAGAATCGTAATGGCCAAAGGATATGGAAGGTGATACGATTAAATCATACTTGTAGAAGTAGATGATAGAATTCCTAGTGTGTGTTATTTTCTGATCTATCATTTCTGGTTACATCTCCTCCATATGCCTAGTGAAAATTGCTCTCTTCAGATGTGTTGTGATACATATCAACTATTATGTGGTTGTTCAATACTTGTTACTGTCTCTTGCATGCATGTTGAGGTACTGAACACATGGGAATATAAAAGCCCATGGACTTAGAAATGCATTTAAATGGTATCAGACTGCTTCTTGGTGGCTTTTATAACCACAGTTAATGTGGAGAATGGATGCTCTATCTAAAAGCTGAATGGTTTTTCAGTGAAAGTAAATATTGGATTGTGGCTGGCGATTAATTGACTTGTCCTCGGTCTTTTCCTTACACTCCACTCTGATTTTTGACTTGCATGGATGATGATTTTTGGCTTAAATTAATTCATATAACCACTGTTCTCCCGGATATGTCAGCTTTTCTGTTTTTTTTACCCGTTCACTTTTTTTTTTTGTCTATTTTGTTAAATTTACTTATACATAACTTTTTCATGTGTAGAGGATACTGACCTCCAGTGTGTTCCTGAGCGGTTCGAGTCTATGGATGAGTATGTTAGAGTGTTTGAACCGTTACTTTTTGAGGAATGCCGGGCACAGCTTTACAGTACGTGGGAAGAACTGGCTGAGGCAAATTCATACTTGAAGGTCAGAATCAAGTTCATCGAAAGAAGAGAAAGAGGTAACCAACCCTATGATCTTATTCACTTTTGGAAACATCCTAACTTTTTGCTGACTGCTCCTTTATTTACGTGGCTGCTAACCTATGTTATTATTTGGTTTAGGATGGTATGATGTTATACTTGTCTCAGTAAATGAGTGTAAATGGGCTTTCAAGGAAGGTGATGTTGCAGTTCTTTCAAATCCTGTGCCTGAATCAGGTATGTTTGGGACTTGTAGATTGTGTGGGTGTTTTTAAATTTATTGTGCTTCTCTGCATTTTGTCTAATTTTTTCATTTTTATGTTGAGCAGAAGAGGGAGAAGATGGTGGACGTGTAGCTGGTACAGTTAGGAGATATATACCAGTTGATACTCGTGATCCTCATGGAGCAATTCTCCATTTCTATGTTGGAGACTCCTACGACTCTGGAAGGTATATGCTTTTTTGTATTTTTATTTTGTGGCCATTTATACCATATCTGAGTTTCTACCATATGACACCGGAAGCATATATCTCTGGTCTCTCATCTCTTCAGTCTGTAGTAACTTATTAATTTTCTTTTCCAGCAAGAGTGACGATAGTCATATTTTACGAAAGCTTAAACCAAAGGAGATCTGGCATCTGACAGTGTTAGGTTCGCTTGCAACCACACAGAGGGAGTATGTTGCTTTACATGCGTTTTCTCAGCTTAATCCACAGGTTGGTTTTGTTTTTCTCTAGCAACCTTTCATTGATGGTTTACTTATGCTGACGTAAACTCATATATTCTTCAGATGCAAAATGCAATTCTCCGGCCTAGCCCAGAGCAGTTTCCTAACTACGAGGAGCAGACCCCTGCAATGCCCGAATGTTTCACTCCTAGCTTTGTGGGCCATCTACATAGAAGCTTTAATGCACCACAGCTGGCAGCAATCCACTGGGCTGCGATGCATACTGCAGCTGGTACTAGCAGTGGAGTAAAGAGACAAGATCCGTGGCCATTTACACTTGTACAGGGTCCTCCAGGAACAGGCAAAACACACACAGTATGGGGAATGTTGAACGTTATCCATTTGGTTCAGTATCAACAATATTACACTTCTCTACTGAAGAAATTAGCTCCTGAAAGCTATAAACAAGTTAATGAGAGCAGTTCAGATCATATTGTGTCAGGGTCTATTGATGAAGTCCTACAAAACATGGACCAGAATCTATTTCGTACGCTGCCTAAACTGTGCGCTAAACCGAGAATGCTTGTTTGTGCTCCTTCAAATGCTGCTACTGATGAGCTTCTCTCGCGTGTTCTCGATCGTGGTTTTATTGATGGGGAAATGAGGGTTTACCGGCCTGATGTGGCTCGAGTAGGTGTTGATTCTCAAACAAAAGCTGCTCAAGCAGTTTCTGTGGAGCGTAGAAGTGACCAGCTTTTAGCTAAGCCCCGTGAGGAAATTCTAGGACACATGCATAACCTCAGACTACGAGAAGATCAGCTATCTCAAGATATTACCGGACTTAAAAGAGAACTTACTGCTGCAGCCTTTGCTAACCGTTCCCAAGGATCCGTTGGTGTTGATCCTGATGTTCTTATGGCTAGAGACCAAACCAGAGATGCATTGTTACAGCGCCTTTCTGCTGTGGTTGAAGCCAGAGATAAAGTTCTTGTCGAAATGTCTCGCCTTATTATTGTGGAAGGAAAGTTCCGTGCTGGCTATAACTTTAATCTCGAAGAAGCTCGTGCAAGTCTGGAAGCAAGTTTCGCAAACGAAGCTGAGATTGTTTTTACAACGGTATCAAGCAGTGGTCGTAAGTTGTTTTCTCGTCTTACACATGGCTTTGATATGGTTGTTATTGACGAAGCTGCACAAGCTAGTGAAATTGGAGTTCTTCCTCCCCTTGCACTCGGCGCTGCACGATGTGTACTTGTTGGTGATCCTCAGCAGCTTCCTGCTACAGTAATCAGCAAATCTGCTGGAACACTTTTATACAGTAGAAGTCTCTTTGAAAGGTTCCAATTAGCAGGTTGCCCAACTTTGTTATTAACTGTTCAATATCGGATGCATCCGCAAATACGAGATTTCCCGTCAAGATATTTCTACCAAGGACGCCTCACAGATAGTGAAAGTGTTTCTACTGCTCCTGATGAGATTTACTATAAAGAACCTGTCCTTAGGCCTTACGTTTTCTTCGATATCAGCCATGGACGAGAGTCCCACAGGGGTGGATCGGTGTCATATGAAAACATTGATGAAGCTCGCTTCTGTGTTGGGTTGTATATGCATCTTCAGAGAACTTTGAAGTCATCAGGTGGTGGTAAAGTCTCTGTCGGGGTAATAACACCATATAAACTGCAGTTGAAATGTCTGAAACTCGAGTTTGGAAATGTTTTGGGACAAGATGAACTTAAAGAAATGTACATCAATACTGTAGATGCGTTTCAGGGTCAAGAACGTGATGTTATCATCATGTCATGTGTGCGTGCTTCAAGTCATGGGGTTGGATTTGTTGCTGATATCCGGCGGATGAATGTTGCTCTTACCCGTGCCAAAAGAGCTCTATGGGTATGTATGATTTCTTTCTGGGCACTAAAAATTTTATTTGATAAATTTTTATGGGAAAATGGTATTTTAGGCACTGAAATATTTCAATTTGGTGAAAAAAAACTCAACTTTCAAAATGTTTTTTCAAACCTTTACTTTGATAACCGGGTTTTTAACACCTAAACCTTAATAACCGAGCTTTTTAAACCGAAATTTCAAATTTAAACTTGAATAGTATAATTAATCCAAATTTGGATTATATTTTTGTGTTAAATTTTGAGGTCTTGTGTTTAAAGTTTAATTCTGATTTAAAAATTTCAGTATGGTTTAAAAAAACATGGTTATGAAAATTTAGGGTTTAAAAAACCATTTTGAAAGTTGAAGGTTCTTTTCCACTAAACAGGAATAGTTCAGGGTCTAAAGTATTATTTCCCCTAAATTTATGTCTGGTTTTGTTTTGGTCTGAGACTCGTTTTTCTTGTGCAGGTGATGGGAAATGCATCTGCTCTAGTGAAATCTGAGGATTGGGCGGCATTGATCAACGATGCTAAAGCTAGGAACTGTTTTATGGACATGGATTCTCTTCCCAAGGATTTTCCTATTCCAAAAGTACCTAGCTTTAACCCAAAAGCGCCTAATGTTAGAGGTTTCAGATCAGGTGGGCCAAGAACAAGATCCATCGATATGCATACCGAATCAAGGTCAGGGACACCTTCAGAAGACGATGAAAAATTGAACACATCAACATTTCCAAGAAATGGAAATTCTCGACGAGATAATTCAGCAGCAGATGATTTTGTTCTGTCTGGTGATAGATATAGAGATACTTGGCAACACGGGACCCAGCGGAGGCAAAATTTTGGTCGGCCTCTAGGGAGAAGACAAGTGGACTGACCTTCAATCACTGGAGGCGAGAGCTACGTGTTACTTAAGATTTCGTAGCTCACGGCCTCCCAGGGTTCTTCGACATGAACGGGTTAAGTCTTGAAGTCCTGAAACTGTTGAACAAGGAATGCTAGAAAGTTGCTGCGCCTGCAATTTGCTCGACGAAAGATAATTTCTGCAGTTTCTTTCAACGAAACTTGACTGTATTGGGTAAAGTTCCGTGGCTGCAGCCTTCTGCTTCGAGCTCATAGCCCTTTGCAGGCGAGTATGTCGTACTTGCAGCCCTTCCAAATTCAAATTCGGAAATGGACGAACCCGAAACTAAACTTAAACTCCTAGACCAGTCTCCCAGGTTTCATCGACATGAACGGAATAACTCTCTGAAGTCCCTGAACTGTTGAACAAGGAATGCTAGAAAATTGCTCGCCTTATTTGTCTCGAGGAAAGATGATTTATGCAGTTTCTCCTCAAAGAAAGTAGCTCTATAGCCTTTACGCTTCCAGATCACAGGCCTTTGCAGATTCAAATTTGGAAATGGACCAGCCGGAAACTAACTTAAACTCCCAGACCAGTGTCTCTGCGGGTGAATCGACCTCAACCAAGTCAAAAGCTGTTGCTAAATTCCCTATGTGATGTAAACTCTCAAAACTAGGCTCATTTTCTGGATCAAAGGAATACAATTCTGCCTATTTTGTGGTGCGGGTTAGCGAAAGTTTCGCTACAAACCTTAGGAAATGATGATGCTCGACCGATTTGGCTCAACGGTTAGCTAAAAGCCTTAGGAAATGGTGATGATGGACCGGTTTGGCTCAACGGTTAGCGAAAAACCTTAGGAAAATGGCGTTCGTAGGTTGTGTACAGCGAATGGAGGAACAAAAAAGACTTGGGATGATTTATTTAGTCTGCAGAAAAAAACTCTTAATATCACATCATAGTGTTTACCTTACCAAGCTGGCCACTTTCACTTATGTTAGCGTTTTTGTACATATAATCCTTGCTGAATTTTTTCGATGTTCTTTTTTTTTCGTTCTCTTTTCACATTTAATTAATGAAGAATCATATTCTTTTAACATCATTTGCTTCTTCCCTTTTCACAGATTCATTCAGGATTTGGTTTTCTACTACTCTGGAAGCTAAAAGGAAACAGGAAACTCGAGGTAACCGGTAAGAAAATATGACTCAATACATTGAAAAACAGGCAACAAAAACTAGAAGAGACGAGCTAATGTTTCCGATGGTGTCGAGGCTGATCGGTAATGTTTACTCGGTTTCTGGGTTCGGGATTGAGTATCCATCTTATAAGGCTTGTCATGACAGCTTTGGTTCTCCTCGTCTTCATCGTTGCAACATCCTGAGTTGCAGCAATCTTCTTCTTCTTCTTCTTCTTCTTCTTCTTCTTCTTCACAGCTGCAGCAATGAGACTTGCAGCTTCCTTTACTCTCCAGGTCACATGAATCTTCATTAACTACTATATCTTTCTTCTTATGGTCATCACAACAAGGAGTTTTGCAGTGTTCATCAATCTTAGCTTCAATTTCTTGCTTCAATTCAACTGATTTCTGAGTTTGTATCTCAAGATTCTTCAATGGTTGCTGTTCCTCCTGGGATCTCACCAAATCATCAGGTTTCTCGCAACAGGTGATGATCACATGTTGAGTTTTGTCACCACAAGAACCCAAGTCAGAGCATCCTAGATCAACAGGTTTCGGATCACAGCTCTGACCAGAGTGATGATCATGGTCCGTATCGGTTAGTTTAATCACTTCCTCTTGCTTCTTCTTTCCGCAACACCCTGATGATCTGCAATCTCCATCACTGTTCTTTAGTAACAGCTCGGTTTCCGCAACAGATTTCGGTCCACAGCTCTGTTTTACAAGCTTGACCTTATCTTCATGTTTCTTGTCACAACAGCTAGAGTGACTATGGTCCGAATCAGCAGGCTTGATCACTTTCTCGTTACTCGTCTTTCCGCAACACGCGGCACTGTTCTTCGGTAACAACTCTACCTTCTCTTCAAGTAACTGAGTGTCTAGGTCCTTATAGTGTCCTGAAACAACAGGTTTTAGACAACAGCTTCGTCTCACAAACCGGACCTTATCCTCATGTTTCTTCTGACAACAATCAGAGCCATGACTATGGTCCGAACCGGTCCTACTTTCACTTAGCTTGTTCACTTTCTCATGACTCGTCTTTCCGCAACAACTTTGTATCAACTCTACATTGTCTTCAAGTAAAAGTGTCTGCAGATTCTTGTACTGTTCTGGACTACAGCTTTGTCTCACAGGCTTGACCTTATGATCATGTTTCTTGTCACAACAACCATGGCCGTGACCGTGCCCATGACCCGGTTCGGTTCTAGTCTCGACTAGTTTAATCACTTTCTCTTGATTCTTGTTTCCGCAACAGCTCGACTTACACTGTCTCATAGGTAACAGTCCTGCTTCCATGTCTTCAAGCTTTAACTTGTTAACATCTCTATAACATTTGTTTCCAGGTTTGTTGTTATCTCGCAACAACCGCATACTATTGCAGATCACGAGCAAACACGTCCCGACGTCTGCGCCCACGGCCGCTGAAATCAACGGATAACCGGCTATGGCTAAGGCAAGTATGAATCCTTTCAAAAAAATTGATATCATAACATTTTCAATCACTCTCCATTGTGTTCTTTTAGCTAGTTTTATAGCTTCTGGTATTCTTCTTATATCATTAGACATTAGAACGATGTCGCCGGTCTCTGTCACGAGGGTAGAACCGGAAACACCCATCGAAATCCCGATATCGGCAACTGCTAAAGCTGGTGCATCGTTTAAACCATCTCCTACCATACAGGTTAGTCCTTGGGTCTTAAACTCTTCTATTAGTTTGGATTTGTCTTCTGGAAGTAGCTCTGATTTCACAACGTTAAAAGCATTTCCTAACTGTTTTAACACCACATTTTCGAAGTTAGATTTCATCGAAAAGATGACGACGAAGAAGAAGAAGAACTCCATTAAAGTCTATCAGTTTACCTGTTCTTGGGCATACATGGCTGCAGCTTGATTATCTCCGGTTAACATAACGGTTTTTAGACCTAAAGATTTCAGTTCTTTCATGGCTTGAGCTACACCGGATCTACAAGTATCCGAAAGATTGAAAACTCCGACCAGTTTCGCGTCGGTATAGACATATCCCACAGTTTTGCCTCCTCTAGTATCAACCTCAATGTCTGGAACTGATATACAAAAGTGATCAAAGATTCAAAGATCAGATCTTTATACTTAAAACCAACATTTCAAAGCAAAAGTTTTGAAAAAGGAAAATAGTAAAATAAATTCTGAATTTTATCGATTTGGTTTTCAACTCAACTTTAAAAATAGAGTTTTAGATCCTCAATTTTGATAACTGGGTTGAAACTATAATTTTTAAACTAAAATTAAATTTTAATTATAAAATTAAATCATAATTTCAAAATTTAACGAACAAAATATAATCTAATTTTGGATAAATTATATTTCAAGTTTAAATTTGAGATTTCTGTTTAAAAAATTTGGTTATTAAGATTTAAAAACCATGGCGATCAAAATTCTTGGTCTAAGTTTTTACAGTTAACGGGTTTTCACACAACTTCGATAAAGTTCATGGTATATTTTACCATTTTTTCTTTTGAAAATATACCTGATGAACATCCAGCCCTCAAAGCAATCCTTTTATTTCCGATATAGATTTCTTTCCCGTCGATTTTCCCGGAAATTCCTTCCCCGGGAAAGTTCATATAGTCCTCAACCACTTCCGGGTTCGGTTCAATCGCCACAGATTTTGCATAGTCCACAAGTGCTGCAGCCATTGGATGACTCGACTTGCTCTCCGTACTCGACACCCTGTTAAATATAGATTTCGGGGTATCAGAGTATCAGTTTTCGCCTTTCGGGAGCGTATTTCTTCGATAAACATTCAACAAAGTTCACAAAACTTTACAAGAGTTTGAATATCTTACCAATAAAGCAAAGTTTCCAAGGCTAGATCTTGAGAAAGTGATTTGAAATCAATGACGATGAATTCGCCTCGAGTAATAGTTCCGGTTTTGTCGAAAGCAATGATTTTTAACTTAGCTAAAGTTTCAAGATAATCAGCTCCTTTGATTAGAAGTCCAGAAGTTGCTGCTTTAGTAAGTGCACAAAAAGTAGCAACTGGTGTGGATAGAATCAGACCACAAGGACAACCACTTACTAACACTACAAGTGCTAAGTGAACCCAATGTTTTAGGTTATTATATTTCAATGCTAATGGGATTATAACAACACTAGCTGATATTATTATGATTGCTGCAAAACCAACAAAAAAACATATATTAGATCTCAAAATATTCGAAAAAAAAAAACACAAAAATTCAGTTTCCGAAACTTGAAACCCAATAAAACTGCCAGAACAAGGTAGGTCAAGTGATTCTACTTTGTAATC
>KE151738.1:182448-193909 GCA_000411095.1 Aethionema arabicum | reverse complement strand
AAAAAAAAAAAAAAAACCTAAAAGAAACTAATTTTTTGTTGTAAAACCGAACGGGAAGTAAATTTAGTGTAATAAAATCAGACTTAACTAGTAGGTATAGTTTTGTAGATTGATGTTTTTAATTTAATATATAGTAAAATTATTATCTTTTAATACATGGTATTAATTAAATTATTATTTGTTAATACCTATGGTATATATACTAAAAAGTAAGGTAACACAATATTAATATATAAGCAAATGAAACTAAATAGAATTATTTGGATTATGTGAATTAACTACCAACTAAGATAAATTAAAATTACACAAAATAGTTTAATATATATATATATATTAACTTACTGGTATTACAAAAGACTGAATTAATAACAAAAAAATGACCGAAATATAATAGAAATATTATATAATATATGCTATTAATCAAAGTATATTTTGTCAATAATTTTGTCACACTAACCTGGAGTATAGTATTGTGAACATTGATCAATAAATCTTTGAGTATTAGTTTTTCTATTTTGAGCTTCTTCTACAAGTTTAGACATTTTTGCAACTGCACAATCTTCTGCTAAAGCTGTTGTCTTCACACTTATATAACCTTTTATGTTTAACCACAAAAAAAAAATATTCAAAGTTATATTACACAATAAAAGAAGAGAAATTTCAAGAAATACACTAATTCAATATTTTTTTTCAAAATTACACTAATTTGGATGCGCTTTAAGAATACACTTTTGAAAATTTAGGATAATTTTATTTTTAATGTAATGTTAATAGGACGATTTTCAAAAATGTTCTAATCTAATATTAGTCCCAAAGGTATATTTAGTATATCATCACATATTAAGACATATTTACAAATGCGTCTTAAACGAGAGTATTTTGCATAATTTCTCGATTCAGAAATTTCATCTGCGCCATGTTTTCTTAAAGATTGAGGACAAATTTGTCTATTAACAATAGAAAAATGTATTTTTGAGAAACATACAATGAATTAGTTTAGTTAAATTTTTTTTTTTTTGAATGGTCTATTTTTAAAATTTCCCCTATTTCACTTTTAAATAAAATGTTTAGGTTATGTTACCGTTTAGATTGATAGTTCCTGCCCAAACCGTCGAATCTCGATGTTTTGGAACCGGAAATGGTTCACCGGTTAATGTTTTTTCGTCGATTTCACAGTTTCCATCAACAACAATACCATCAATTGGTATAATTTCACCAGCTTTAACTGCAATAATTGTGTTTATTTTGAGTTCATCAACTTCTACTTCTTCACCAGTTTCAGCTATTGTTGCCTTTTGTGGTGCTAAACTCATTAGTGATTGCATCACTGCAGTTGCCTAGACCAACAACAAATAATGTTTTCATAATTATCAGATAAATCCCTGCACTTTAAAATTTTTTTTTAAAAAAATTAGACCAAATTTTGTTAAACCGAGTTTTATTTTGTATTTATACCGGTATAAACAAAATTAAAACCAAACCGATACTGAATTTAGTATAACCGAACCGAATTGAATTATTCGTTTTTATTGCCTAAAAAAATAATGAGGAATTACCTAAAATGCCCTAATTCAAGCATTATTTGCAAATGTGCCCTTTTTGTAGGGTTTACCAATTATACCCTTAGTCTATTTTTATGATATCTTTGCAAAAAATGTTTGAATGAAAAAATTTTCTAAAAATCAATTATGCAAAATGCCCTAATTGAATACATTTTTCCAAATTTTTCATAAACTGTGAGGGTATACCAGTTATAATGTTGGGTATAATGTTAGGGTATTTTTACAAAAAATGCATGATTAGGGCATTTTTGCAAAAAAAGCTTGAATGAAGGCATTTTTGCAATTCTCCCAAAAATAATATTTGATTTAAAGATTTATTGAACATATATTTTTAGTTGTTATAAATTATATGGGCCCAATTATATGATAGTAAGTAAATAAAATACAAAAAAAAATGATTTAAATTAATTGAAGATTTAGCACAAATTAACAAAAATTACATAAAATTACGTAAGATTAATTAATCAAAATAACAAAAATTAGCCAAAATGAAAAACACTAAAATTTTTAAAATCGAAAATATATTTTCAGCTTTAATTAGATAAACCCTATGAAATTTTAAACCCTAAAACTCAAAATACCTATTTGGATACCACATCGAAAATTCTAAAATTTGAAATTTTAGACATTAAGATAAAGAAAATTACATAAAATCAAACCGAACTCAAAAATCTGAATCCTATAAAACTAAAAAAAATACTGATTTAGATTTCATATAAAAAAAGACTGAAATTTATAAACTTTTTAGAAATTACTCGAAAATTAAACCGAAATAAACCAAAAACATAAAATGAGTAGAAATAAAAACCTTATAGCTAGCTCTTGTTTGGAGCCATTCAGCAATTGTGAATAAGAAGACAACAGCTGCAGCTTCTGTGTAATCTCTCATCGCAAGTGTTGCAATCACTGTTCCAACACACAAATATTATTAATTACATTATTCAATTTTTTTAAAATTTATCAAAAAAATATTCAATGATTTTGATGTATATTATAATCTTTTTTTTAATTAACTAATACGAAAAAATTACGATTTTAAATTATCAATTATGAGAAAGAAAAGATACAAAACATATCGAATGATAATAATATCGACCATAATCTATCTTAAATCAATCACTAATTACGTTATAATTCTGTACTAAGAAAAATATATAGTTAAAATTGATTAATTACATATATGTATTAAAAAAAAACAAACTAAAATAGTAAATAAAATGAAATAAAAAGAGTTCATATTCATCTTGATAAATAAAAAAATCGAAAAATGTGTCATTTAAGATATAAAACAAAATTGATGGGTTAAGAAAATAAACTATTTTTTATATTATATAGTTTAAAAAAAGTACTAAAATATCAAATAAAATAAAAAAGGCAAATTCTTTTTTACAAAAAAGGTGAGATATAATATAATTTCATCATTATTATGTTGAATCCCCTCCTATTTTTTTTCAAAAATTTAGCTAATACTATAGAAATTAAAATTTTAAAAATAAAAATATGTAATTACCGGTTATAACAACAAGAATGTTGATGTCAATCCTAAGCATTCTTAGAGAAGCAAAAGATTTAGCAATTATAGGATAAATTCCGGCGACAACGGCGGCCACGGCAAGCCAACGAAACGGAGAATAGAAATAGTGGACGAAGGAGACGAGGAGGAGAACGCCGGAAACCACCGTGAAAATATTTGGCCGTTTGTTCTTGAAATTAGTTTCTCCGGTTATCCTCACATTTGCCTCTAATCTTGCTTGGTTTAGTGCCTTAACTAATAAAATAACAATTAATTAATTAATTAAAAATTTTACTTTTAGAATAAAAATAATTAAAGTGTCAAATAAGACCTTTTTTTTGTATTAACGAAATTTAACCAATTTTTTTTATTTAATAATATTTTTTTTCATATTATATATATTATGTTGTTTTCTTTTTTCATGGNAAAGGTCACTTGCCCATACCAAAAACATACATCATTTTAATGGCCAAAATGTTTACACATTATGCATCAACAAGTGGAAGATCTTTGCGGAGAACTGTAAGATATATATATAACAATTTTCATATAAAAGGAGGGGTTTTTTTAATAGAAAAATACACAAAATATGATTTTTTATGCTTGTCTTATTTAATATAACTATATTCATTGAAAAAAAATCCAATTAATTAATAATTCTATGAAATAAAAAACGGAAAAATATCTTATTGTTATTTTGAAATAGAAAAATAAGATAGCTACCAAAATAGTTTTGATTTGTTTAAACCAGATTCAATGTTGGTGCATGTAACTCATTAATTACTAGTGTCCTATTTTAGATCGCGTAAATTAATGGTTGAAAAACACGTTTGCGTTTTCCAACAGATAAACATCTAAGGGACTGTTTGGGTGACAAATAAAGTATAAAATAAAATAAAAATAAATATTTTTTTTTAATTTGTAAAACTTCTTTACCAATTTGGTATTGTGAGAGAACAAGAGTATCGTGGACGACGATAACGGTTCTTGACGGAACCATAACGGAATATTTTTGAACGCCGTTTAATGATTTGAGAATATTCTCAACTAATGGCACCTCCGATGTGCAACAAATTCCCAATACATCAAAGTAACTCTTCTGCAATTTCTTCTTTATCAACGCCATTTTAATGATTTCAGTGTTTATGATCTGCAAAAGTTAAATTATTGCGTGAGTCTTTCTTCTGGGTTTATGATTTTATCAGAATTTAATTGAATTTTGGAGATGCACGTAAACTGTTCGACGAAATGTCTAAGAGAAAAATGAAAGTATTATAGCCTCGATTTTTTAAAATTGGAAATTAAAACCCCAAAATCACATCAGAGAACTGGGATTATGGCGTGAATCTTGATTCTGGGTTTTATGATTTGGTCACGATTTTAACTGAGTTTTGTGTATGCAGGTAAATGTTCGACGAAATGTCTAAAAGAAGACAATACACATTCCAATCGAATTTTGTGGCATTTGGGGTATTGAAATCTTCAATTTCATCTTTCTTTGGTGCTAAAAGGTGTGATTTGGGATTCTGGATTTGAATAAGAACCCTAAAAGAATCATATTTGGGATTGATTAATTCGAAAAAGGGAAAAGAAATGGTCACGAGAACAATGCGAGATAAGAAGAAAGAGCGTTTCAATGGAAGTGAGCATGAAATCTATGTGAAAGAAGAATACCTGAAGATTGAAGGAAAACAATAACCGGATTAGACCGGTTCGGTTTAATTCGGTTAAAGAAGTACAGAAGAGAGATAATTGGAGTGTGAAAGATGATATCAATGTCTTAATGATTTATATAGGCAAATATTTGTGAGAAAGTGGAATTATTTTTTATTTTTTATTTTTATATTTAATTTTAATTTTTGAGAAAAATTAATATACATTAATGGAAATTATTAATAACATTTTGATTTCACGCTAATAGCATGCTTATTAATTTTAAAAGTTTTCACGTTAATTGAATAATTATTATATTCTCGTTTAATTAACAGTACACATCAATTTTTGTCGTTTAAAAAAACCATTTTTATATAATTTTTATTTATTTATGTGTTTTTAAATTATATTTTTCTCATTATAGACTCAAAATGTGCACATAAACGAAAGAGGAAACTTCGTTTGTGTTTGATGTTTACATCCTTTCTTTGCATAATATATAATATAATATGTAAGTGATTCTTTAATTTATTAATATGTAAACTAATTGTAATATGTAAAGTGATGAAGTTAAATCAAGAATGCAGGCAAATTAATCAACGAATANAGTGAAAAAAATAATCTACCAACTTAGGCTTATACCATTTTATAATATATATATATATATATATATAATTTCTTAAGAGATAATTCGATTCATTGCGGATTAATAAAAATATGGTTTGGTTCAAGTAATTTTGAGTTTTGTTTTTAAATAATCACTGTAATTTTAGGTATTTTTTTAGGGGGATTTGCAAAAATGCATCCATTCAAGTTTTTTTTACAAAAATGTCTTAATCATGTACTTTTTGCAAAAATACTCTAACATTATATCTAACATTATAAGTGGTATACCCTCACACTTTATGAAAAATTTGCAAAAATGTATTCAATTAGGACATTTTGCATAATTGATTTTTAAAAAATTTCCTCATTCAAGCATTTTTTGCAAAAATATCATAACAATAGATCTAAGGGTATAATTGGTAAACCCTACAAAAAAGACACATTTACAAAAAAAATGTTTGAATTAAGGCATTTTAGGTAATTCTTCATTTTTTTTAAATAAATGTTGTTTACTTCGGTTTAAAATTATTCAGGTAATCGTATACATTAACTAATTTCGATAGATTTTTTATATTAATTTTAGTTCTAATTTTGTCTTACTATTGTTATAATAATTTAAAATCAAATAAATTTTAGGATAATTACATATTGTAAATAAATATTTAATTTAAAATATTACTTGTTAATAGCTTTTCAAATAATTTTGTTCGATTCGATCATACTAAATTTGGTCTCATTTAAATTTTAGTTTGGTTTATTCGATCTAAATTTAATATAACCAATTGATTTAAAATAAAATACGGATCTAATTCTTTTTTCTTAAAATTCGATTCGGTTTAATTCGGTTATGTAATTTGGTGTCAGAAACAAGAACAAATGTGTACTATTAGAGTATGTAGTGGAGAACCTAAAGCTGCTCATTGTCACATAATGGAATCCATATTTGATTCCTCATTTTTATTTTAATCATTTCTTATTATTATTCTTATTATAATTAATTATTATTAATATTTTGTCACATTTATTTCTTTAATTTTTGTAATATTTTAATTATAGTTACACAATTATATATGCAGTATATTCCATATAGGTTTGGCAGATAAGAGATTCTTTTTAGAATTGTACATTTTTATATGTGAGATTTATCTTGTAAAAGTAATTCGTTACTTATACGATTTATATTAATATATATTAAACAAAAGTTAATAATTTCCGACAAGCAAAACAATGTTTTTTTCCAATTTGTTTTTTGAAGAAATTTTATTGTAGCAAGTAAACTATAATATACAATTTTTATTTAAGAAAAAATATGATAAGTGATGAAAAAAAATCTAAAAGATTCAATTTTTCAATCTATATTGTGTATTTTTTTTGTAAGTTTTTGTGATTTTTTTATATGTTTAGAACATGTTTACCGCAAAGACATCCCAAAATATACGGAAAACAAAAATTAAAGTTTAGGGTTTAATATAAATGTATTGGTTTTTGATGATCAAAGACGTTACATTTTGTGAGTTAGTTAGATTATAATATATTGCTTACACTCATTTTAATTTTGTTATACAAAACTTTCTGCATCTATTTCTAAAAAAAACTACTCCTATTAAATTATAGAACATAAATAAATATACAAAATTGTTATAAGCTCACCAATATTATTTAAGTGTATATATAATCAACTAAATTTAAGGTTATGTAGTTTAATTTTAATTGTCTCATTATTACGCATTTTATTATTTTTAAAACCATGCAATTATATTTTCTTTAAATCCAAAAGTCTTTTACTCCATCTGTTTCAAAATCTAAAAATGTTTAAGGATTTTACACACAAATTAATAAAATTAAAAAAATGACAAAAATAGTTTTACTTTTTAAAATATGATTATCATCATAATCATTATTACTTTATACCTAAAAAACACTAAATATTTTATCTTTTGAAACAAATTTTTAAATCCAAAACACTTTAAGATGCACGGAATCGTCGTATGTACACCGCTTCCGCGCTTCGAAAGCGGAAGCGGAATCAAAAGCGCTCGGAAGCGCTCCGAAGCGTGTTGGAATCGCGTTTCCAAAAAATTAGTATACGGAAGCGGGTTGGAAGCGCCGATTCCGACGTGGAAGCGTCATATTTTAGAATTTGGAATCGTGTTATATTTTTTTATTAATAAATATTTTTAAAAAAAAATTAAATCCTTCAAAATAACAATGATTCATCTTCTTCCTTCAATGTTCCATTTTTCTACAAAACTTATTTGTTCGTGACCTTTCATATAGAGCCTAGTTTCAACTTGCATCGGTTATCATTTTCTTTATAGTTTTTTTGTTTGAAGATTAAAATTAGTATAAAACAATTATTTAATCTTCTATTTTGAGTGGTTTTTATGTTTAAATTATTTAATATTTAAAATTTTCTATTAAATTTGTTTTATTTAAAACATATATATATTTTTTAAATATGGTTTTATGTATCATTTTACATTATTTATATATATATAATTACGTTTCCAACACGTACCCGCTTCCTAAATTTTTTTAAAAATCCGCTTCTACGCTTCTTAACGCTTCTGCTTCCGCGTACCCGCTTCCGATTCCATGCAGCTTAGATAATAAGAAACCAAAAAAGTATTAGATGGAGTATATATATAAAACAAAAAAGTTTAAAATGTATATATGTAGTCATTTTTATGATGATGACGGTCTTCATCATAATCATTACAATCTATTACAATTGGATTTGATTTTAATTATTATTTTTTCAATATTTTTTCGGAAAAAAATTGTTGAGTAAAAAAAAATTGCGAAAGCTATTGGCTCTTCATTTTCCACCAATTTAATTTCCATTATTGCCAACTTGAAAGAAGTGCCCATATATTATTTTATGTGTAGTCCATTTTTTCGAAAATTAAAATGATTATTATACAATTAATTAATTACCATTGCGTAATTAAAGTATAATCAAGACTCGTAACACTCTTGTATTTCATATTTAAAACAATCATATCTATTATAATACTCATGAAAAAAAATATGTTACTTATAATANATATGTTACTTATAATATATATATATTATAATTATCTTGTTAACTAATATAAAAACAAAAAAAATTTTAATCACCTTACATTAGTAACTTTTTTTAATAATTCGTCTATTAGTAAATTCTAGTTTTACGAAATTATCAGGATCGATTCTGGGCGAAGTCAGACGAAACATTCGTCTTGGTCCCCAATTTATGTTGACTCCCAAATCTTATATATTTTTTATAAAAAAATAATTATTATTTTTCTGTAAAATAGCGGTCTCAATTTCAGATTTTATCTTAGATCTCCGGAATTTCAGGATCGCTTCGAAAAATTATGAATTAAATTTTTGTAACCGACTTAAAAACTAACATACCAACATAAAGATAAATTTAATACACAAAAGCCGAAATATAAATTACATTTTATAGAAAAAAAATCAAATTGTTAGGACATATATATTTGACTTAAACGAATCAACCATTATTAAGAAAAAAAAAACAAGTCCTCTTAACGCACCAATACCTAACCATTTTATTCTTTTTAATTATTTTTTTTCATAAAATTTTTTAAATGTGTCTCTTTGAGATCTTAAAGACTAAAATAATATAATCAATAATTCCACTATCTTTGCAAAAAGGTTTTTGAGTAGTGGAGGAATCTCCAATTGCATCACAACAAAACAACTTTATTTCTTTTGTTATAATAAATTATTTATTTATATATTATTTATTTTCTTTAGATAAAAGAAAAGAAAAAGTAAATTAGCCAAACACTCTACAGATATTATAAAATATATATGTGTAGTGGAAAAACGAATATAATCTAAAAAGATAGGCTATCGTTCTTTCCAAAGATTGATAAGTTGTTCTTCTTATATTTGTTCTACCACCTGAAACATTAAAATATTAGTTCCGGAAACTTTGGAACTGTTTTTAAAAAACAGGACCCACCTTTATTTTATTTTTTTTAAAATATAATGTTATATTGCTAAAATTTGGATATAAAAAAAACTTTTGAGGGGAATTCGTTAGGACAGAACATATATATATAAATACTAAAAACATCTTGAATAAAAAATTATTTTATACATATTATTGATCAATATATATAATAATTTATCAAACTTGGTTTTTTATGTTGCCTAGTGTCTATAAATTTATTAATTAAAATTTAAAAATAGATGTTTAATTCGTAAATATGATACGCACATATTTTAGATAAATGAAGATAATTAATTGATATTTAACATATGTTAAAAAGTAATGATAGAAATATAATAAATAGTAATTAAATTCATACTAACATTATTTATATTATTAATGGTACAATTAATTTTTATAATTCGTAGTCACATGCTGTTGATGAGATATTAGTGTTTCTATATATAATTTATTTCATATTATATATTTTGTTTCTATAAATTGGAGGACAACTATATGTAAGTTATATCATATATGAGTTTTATGAAATTCAAGTATAAAACATTTTTCTAATTACAAATTATATCTATTTTCATATTTTGAATCATCGGATAATTATGTTTAGTTCACTTTTTTTTAGCGTTTTTTATTCACTTTTTTTTAAATGAACTCTTATATTTTTTTTTAGGTAAAATAAACTAAAAATCCATCAAATTATCAAAATAATTTCTCAATTAATTATCAATCTAATGTTATTTTTTTTATTTAATTAGATGTTGATTATAGTGGAAGTTGAAGAAAATAGAAAGATTCGTGGATGTTTAATAGACTCGCATGATCCATAGCTCGGTTTTCTTAAATACAATAGGAATCATCATTTTTTGAATTTATTAAAACCATAAAAAATGATAAAACTTGGAAAAAAATATATACAAAATTTATATAAAAGAAAAAGATAAGTAAGAAAAAGTAAAAGACAAATATATAATGGAACACGATTAGATGTGTGGACACACGTCAGCAGTCCACATTAGCAAAGGATCAAACTTGTCCAATTCAATTTTCCAAATCTTGTCTATAAATGTTGTTTTTATTAAAAATTTTAATCACATGAATCGTATTTTATTATTAAATATTTAAGAAAATTACTATAAAAAAATATTACTATACAAAAATCCGTAATTTGTGTTACATCATAGTTATATATTTATTCCGTTTCTTTTTAAATATCGTTTTAGATATATTTTTTGTTTTTAATTAAATGTCGTTTTAGGTTTTCGATATAATTTATATAAATAAATATCAGTTATATCTTTGATAATTTAAAAATTATTATAACAAAATTTGATAAATATTTATAATAAATAAAGTTATTTAAGACAAATCATAAATTTCTTCAAAGTGTGTGAAAAAATCTAAAACAACATTTAAATACTATGAATACGACATTAATCTTAATTTATTGTTGTATGCGATATATATCTAAAAATATATTAATTTTATGTTTTTTATTTAATTATTTTGTCTAATTTTTTTTGTTTTGTTTTGTTAGTTACGGTTGATCCGTTTATTATACGTTTATATTATTTTTACCTTTAATTTCATATCGAGAATATACATAGATATGTAATATTTTTTTATATATAATTAAAGAAATTGGTTCTTATTCCAAAGTTTAGTAAAAAAATAGAGATGATCACATTGTAATATATAAATGAATAATGCATATACTAATTAATACTCATTTCATAATTAAATATAAAGAATCTTCTTAGAATATTCGATTTGTGAATTGACATTGCCGAGTCACAATATGCCGACTCAAATAATTTCTACTTTTTTATAACATTGATATGACCTTTTTATTTTATTTTAATATTTTCAAATATAAACTATAAATTATGGGGACTTGGATGGAAATATATAGAAAATATTATACATGAGTTAGAGAATCAAACAACAAATGTGTTAATATTACATTTGATATTTTTTAAATAAACACTAATAGATTCTCATGTGGACATTTTAATTTTAAATGACAAAATCTAAATTTATTGGGAAATTTGGCAAATTAAACATTTCAAATGCCTTTTTAGTCTTATAGACATTTCAAAGCTTCTTTTAGTTTTATAAACATCACATAAAAGACATAGACGAAAATACCCCTGAGTTGTATTTACC
>KE151738.1:151486-167735 GCA_000411095.1 Aethionema arabicum | reverse complement strand
ATCTAGAGAAACTATGAATTAAAAAATTAAATGTATATATATATATATATATATAATGTGTATATTTTACCGGCAATGAATGTAAGAGCATTGATGTCAAGCCTGAGCCTCAAAACTGAAGCAAAAGCCTTCGCCGCAATAGGGAATATTCCGGCAACTATGGCTGCGACGGCGAATAATTCCAACGGACTATAAAAGTATTTTAGACAGGAGAGAGCGAGCAATACACCGGAAACAATGGCAAACGGACTTAACCATCGATTCTTAAACTTTGTTACACCGTATGGTCTCACATTTGCTTCTAATCTCGCTACATTCAAAGCTTCAGCTAATTTTTTCACAAATTAACAAAATCGTTTCAGAAAAAACTCAATTAAACGATGAAATTCGACGGAATAACGATTCAATTTTACCGATTTGAAGCGGTGAAATCAAGAGTTTGTCGTGAACAACTATGACGGTTCGCGACGGAACGATGACGGAGAATTCCTTAACGCCGTTAAGTGGACGGAGAATATCTTCGACGATTGAAATCTCTCCTGAACAACAGATTCCGACTACGTCGAAGTAACTTGTCTGTAGATTCTCCATGTTTGTTTCTTCAAGGTTGGCCATGGAAATGCACGCAAGGTGTTCGACAGAAGTTCGCAGAGAGCGAAAGAAAGAAGGAGAAATATATACTGAGGGAATTTATTAAATTAATAATTTTATTTAGTCAACAATTAAATTAATAAGATTCGTAAAATTAAAAATTGATGGGAAAAATGATATATTAAAATTAAATATATTATTTACAAAAGGATAAAATTAAATTATGACTTTCTAGTGAGGAAAGTTAGTTATAATTAATCAAAGTTGAAATTTTCATGAAATGTTTTAAAATAATTATAAATAATAAACTTGTCAAGATGTATAATCATTAATTTAATTACATATAAACAATCATTATGTGGTCACTTTCATGAAATAGCCGGTTAAAGAATATTTTAATATACTTTGATTTATTCAATGAATATCTGATTCAACCAATTTTTTTTCTATTTAAATCATAACTTATGTCTAATATTGCTATTTTATCAATTTTTTGTTTATAATTGATCTTTAATTGGGAAAAAAATGATCTTTAATCCAATATAGTAAAATATAAAATAGGAATTATTTAGAAAAAAAAATTGTTTTCTTCAGTTTATTTCAATCGAAGTTTCCTTACCACTCTCCACACATATCAAGAGACTTCTGGACAAGAAATCAACTATAATAAATCAGCCATCATGTTTAGCAAAGGTACACCTCAGCAAACTCAATCTCATATATGTGCACTAGTAGGTATTCAAAGAATAGGTGGTTTAGACAAATACCCTGGTTTACCAGAATATATAGGGAGAAATAAATATGACACCTTCTCTTACCTAGTTCAACGTATTCAACACAAATTGGATAGTTGGTATGTTAAACTATTATCACCAGCTGGAAAGGAAGTCCTTATTAAAGCTATAGCCACATCACTACCGGCGTATACAATGTCGTGTTTCCTTTTACCTCGGAAACTTCTTGATTATCTTACTGCAGCAATTAGACACTTTTGGTGGTCCTCAAATGCTCAGCATAGGAAAATTGCATGGATTGCCTGGTCACAGATTACCAAATCCAAGAAGTGTGGAGGCCTTGGTATACGTGACATCTACAGCTTCAACATTGCCTTATTGGCCAAACAAAGTTGGCGGCTTCTCAGTAACCCTTCCTCCCTCTTTGCTCAGGTCTACAAAGCAAAATACTTTAAAGATACTTCTTTCTTGCAGGCTACCTCCCATCAAAGAGATAGTTTTGCGTGGAAGGGAATCATTCAAACACAATCACTCATAAAGCAAGGGCTTAGATGGAGAGTAGGTAATGGGCAGCAAATACGGGTTTGGATAGATAATTGGCTACCTACTACGCCATCTCGACCAGCACAAGGACTTGGAGCACATACTCACCTCAACTTGATGGTTCAAGATCTTATGGTACCTGGTACAAGCCTATGGGATACACAAAAATTACAGAATCTATTGCCTGGCGATGCAGACCTGGTACAACAAATCCGACCATCAAACAGCAACAACAAAGACCATATCTCCTGGCTCTATACCACAACTGGAGATTATGCTGTACGGTCCGGCTACTATGTTCACTTGAACACACTGCGAAGTGCCACAGTGTCTTCGGTAAATCATCAAGAACAACCTACAACTTCTGCGGTTACATCCATCATTTCTGGTATATGGAAGCTGAAGTGCCCACCGAAGTTGAAACTTTTCTGGTGGAGAGTTTATCATAATAGTCTACCAGTAGCTGAAAATCTAAAGAAGAGGGGATGCTTCTCTTCAACAACAGACTGTATCCTTTGTCATGAATCACTTGAAACTGTAAACCACTTAATGTTTCAGTGCAGAGTATCAAGAGAAGTTTGGGAACTTGCTCCCTTACCAGCACCGCAACCTACACAGCTTGCTATTAACTCGCTTCATGAGAACCTGAGTTGGTTTCTCACCAACCCTACCAATCAACAAAATGGCTCTGCTAACTCTCAATTGTTTCCTTTCATAGGTTGGAGAATTTGGAAACTGCGCAACCAATTGATATTTCGTCAGCAGCAAGATTTCATTCCTCAAATCATTAACAAGAGTTTGATAGACCAAGACCTATGGTGGGCAGCTCAGAATGATCTAGAAACAATAATTACAAATACCATTACTGATACACAACCCAGCAGAGCAACACCGAGTGAAAACATTTCAAGTGGGCATCGACATCAATGTTTGGTAGATGCATCATGGTACTCCCCAATGCAGAATGCTGGAATTGGTTGGTGTCTGAAAGATCCAACAGGAGGAACAATAATCAAAGGCAGCGGATCTATACACGCCACAACCACACCAGCAGAAGCAGAGGCAATTGCTTTATATCCGGCCGTAAAGGAACTAAGAAAGCTCAATTATGTTAATGTGGACTTTGTAGGGGATTGTGCACATATCTACCACGAACTCTCTCATCTTCTACAACACAAGCAAACTCAAATCCGGTGTGTATCAGCCACAGCAACAACAGTCACGGATATAGCAGCTCTAGCTACTCCTAACACAGGTTACACTTTCAAACTGGTAAAAGACAAATTGTAGCAGAACCAGACCATTTAGCTAAAGAGGCTAGAATAACATATCGAATGTACATAGTGACTTGGTTAAACATGTAACTTTATTATATCTATAAAATCATAAAATCATGGTTGGTTGACAAAAAAAAAATCGAAGTTTTTTAGCTGATAAAAATAATCAACTAGATTTGTTCTCCAATAAGGGCCCATTGGGCCATACAAATCTAATCTTTAAACTGTTTTTATGTAATATTTTAAATCTAATATGAATATTTTTTTTTGGAAAATGAAATATAAATTCGTTAGAAGTACTATTTAAAGTATATTATAATGACGAAAAAAAAAAAAAGTATATTATAATTGTGGTTATGTACTCTAACAATATTGATACAATTAGTGGTTTTTTTTGTTTGTAGGTTTTGTATCAGCATTTTAAGCATGTTTTAAAATGTTACAATTTTATTTATTCTTTCATAAACATTTGGGCTAATAATACACACACACATATATATATATGATAAAATTGAGTCTATTTTATTTTAGATGCAGATTTTAAGATTATAAGAAAATAAAATAAAGTGAAGGTTAAGAGTTTTTATGATCTATAAATAATTTCAAAGTTTCGTTTCTATATTAAGATCATAAATTAATAAAACCAACACATATTGCATGTCATACGCCTAAAACAATATTTGAATAAAAAAATAAAACAATAACCAAATTTTATAATTAAATTTAATAGGGAAGTTTTTTTTTCTATAAATCATAAAAAAAAGAGAAACAAATATTGCATGTCCTAACGCCATAAATACAAACAACAACAGAAATTACAATAATAAGACAAAAATAAAATACCAATAAAAAGTATTTACAGTTGACAAAAAGAAAAATGAAATGTTTCTTCGGCAAAGAAAAAAAAATGGAGTGGCAATATCGTAAATAAGTATTATACCAACGCAAGTACAGTGGCACTATTGTAAATAACAGCAAACCCAGAGTTATTTGTAAACATTTTCTTTTTTTTCTGTGTCTTCTTCTTCTCGTGTTCTGTACTCATAAAAATTTGACCGTTGTCTTCTCCAACGTCTCTTTCTCTCTCTCTCTACAGTTAGCTTTTATTGACTGTAAAGGTTTGGTTTCTTTCTCTCTCTATAATCCAAAAAATCAAAACTTTTCTTGGTTTTTTAATTGGATTTAATTTGGGGGTCTACAAAACTTCATAACTCCTGAAAATTTTTGTTTTTTCTTTCTCTTTAATTAAAAAAATTCAAAACTTTGTGGGTCCTTAATTAGATTTTGGGGCCACAAGTTTCATAACTCCTGAAAGATTTTGTTTCTATCTCTTTTTAATCCCAAAAGTTCATAACTTTTTTCTTGGTTCAAAAGTTGATTTCTTCACAAAAGGGTACACAAATTTTTAGGGTTTCTGAATCATTTCTCCATATTTAAAAGCTCTAAAAGAACTCAATCAAAGCTAATCTTCTTATTATTGTGTTTTTTCAACTCTTTAAAACTCTAATTCTTGTTAAAATCTCTGAATTTCCCCCCAAATTCTTGAGCTTTTAGATTCAAATCTACACAAATGCTAATGTTTTATATGTAATTGTGTCATTTCAGCTGTTTAAACCTCTAATTCTTGTTCATAGCTCTGAAATTTCCCCCAAATTCTCAAGCTTTTTAAGATTTGAATCTACAGAAATTCTAATGTTTTTTTATGTAATTGTGTTTTTTTCAGCTGTTTAAACCTCTAATTCTTGTTCATAGCTCTGAAATTTTCCCCAAATTCTTGAGCTTTTAGATTCAAATCTACAGAAATGCTAATGTTTTTTTTATGTAATTGTGTTTTTTCAGCTGCTTAAACCTCTAATTCTTGTTCATAGCTCTGTAATTTTCCCCAAATTCTTGAGCTTTTAGATTCAAATCTACACAAAATGCTAATGTTTGTGATGTAATTGTGTTTTTTCAGCTGTTTAATAACTCTGAAATTTTCACCCAATTCTTGAGCTTTTAGATTCAAATCTACACAAATGCTAATGTTTTTGATGTAATTGTGTTTTTTCAGCTGTTTAATAACTCTTAAATTTTCACCCAATTCTTGAGCTTTTAGATTCAAATCTACACAAATGCTAATGTTTTTGATGTAATTGTGTTTTTTCAGCTGTTTAAAACTCTAATTCTGGTTCATATCTCCAATTTCCCCCAAATTCTTGAGCTTTGAGATTTGAATTTACAGAAATGGGTTGTTCTAATTCAAAATCAAAAGATCAAGAAGCAATTAAGATCTGTAAAGACAGGAAACATTTCATTAAACAAGCAATACAACATAGAACTAAGTTTAGTTCTTCTCACATTGCTTATATCCAATCTTTAAGTAAAGTATCAAAAGCTCTAAATGAGTATATAGCAACAGAAAATGAGCTACATGACTTCATACCGATATCGCCTTCTTCGAAAAAGATTCAAGAAAACAAACAAGAATCGAATTTGAAGGTTAATTACTCAAGAGCTAGTGAAAGTAAATCAGTTAAAGTTCAAGAACAGCTTATTGAATCATCTGAAACTATCAAGATTGAGACTTCTTCACCAAGAAATCGATACGAAACTGATGTAGAGAGTTTGTTTGGGATGAATTTGAACATAAATCCGGTTAATTCGCAGCAGAATTCTGAAAATCAATGGGATTTCTTTTGGAATCCATTCTCATCTTTGGAGAATTTCGGTTACGAATATCATCAAAATGTTTTGGAAGATGAAATGAGGCATGTTCGCGAAGAAAGTGAGAATCATAACATGAAATTATTCGAAGATTGTAATCAAATTCAAGAATCACGAATTCTCGAGGTTTCAAAAGGCGAAAACGTTGCTAAAATCGCAACAAATGATGAGGAGAAAGAAGAGTTTACAGTTTATATGAATCGAAAACCGATAAGTATTGAAGAAGTTATTAAAGATCTTGAAGATCAATTCACCAAGATATGTAATGCAGCTAAAGAAGTTTCAGGTTTATTAGAAGCCAATCAAGAACAAGACACTTCTTCTTATGAGTTTAAAGGTTAGATTTTGTTTAAAATCTTGCAATGTTCTTTGTTTTTGATTATGTAAGAAGTTGATTCTTGATCTTGATTTATTTGCAGCCATCAAGATTTTGGATTTGTTTCGATCTTGTAGCTCGTCAATCCGCGGATATGATGATTTTTCGAAAGATTCTTGTATGTTTTCGGGTAGTCATCAATCTACATTGGACCGATTATATGCTTGGGAGAAGAAATTATATGATGAAGTTAAGGTAACAATTGCGAAAAATGTTCAAATATGTCAAAATCTCTTTGTGTTTAACTTGCTATTTTTTTTGCTATGGATAGTCTGGAGAGCGTTTTCGGATTGCTTATGAGAAAAAATGTTTGGTTTTGAGGAATCAAGAACTAAAAGGAGAGGATTCTTGCTCGGTTAATAAGACAAGGACCGTGATCCAAGATCTACACACTCAGATCACGGTTTCGATACACTCTATCGAGTCTATATCCGAAAGGATCGAGACTCTTCGTGATCAAGAATTGCTCCCGCAACTTCTTGAACTTACTCAAGGGTATGTCAAAACATATTACTTAGTGATTTCAGGACCAACCCTGAATCCAAATGTGAATAAATTGGATCTAATAACGTAGAAAAATATAAATGGTTTGCGATACATTCTGCGAAAAAACGGTGGGATTTAAACCTTAAAAGGTATGCCAAGACATTTTTGTCTGGCAGGACCGGTTCTGAGTCCAAACATAATAAATTTATACTCGAGGGGGGATCGAGATGTATAAATGTTTGGGGAGCAATTTCGTAAATATTCTAGTAGATAAATTAGTTAAAATTCGCGAATTATAGTTAAAATATAAATTTCGACTATACTAAAACCGCGAAAATATTTTAGTTTGGGGTCTAACAAATCTCTGGCCTGAGGAGTATGTACGCCGTAAGGCCCGAAACTTTCGCGGATTATCTCAAAAAAAAAAACCACGAAAATATTTTAGTTTGGGTTCTAACAAATATCCGGTTTGAGGAGGATGTACGCTATAAGGCCCGAAACCTTCGCGGATTATAAAAATAAAACCCGAAAATATTTTAGTTTGGGGTCTGTCTAACAAATCTCGTGACCGGTTCGTACTTGTATATTGTGTGCAGTTTAAGTCAAATGTGGAAAGTGATGGCAGAGTGTCACCAAATACAGAAACAAACATTAGATGAAGCTAAGTTATTACTTGCAACCATACCTTTTAATAAAGGTCACAAAAAAATACAACAAACTTCATTACAAGTAGAGATTAACTCACAGAGGTTAGCTCAATCAGCGTCGAATCTCGAAGCTCAGCTTCGAGATTGGAGAGCCTGCTTCAAAACATGGATAAATTCGCAGCGATCTTACGTTTTATCGCTAACCGGATGGCTACTAAGATGTCTTAGATGTGACCCGGACCCGGAGAAAATCGAGTTAACATCTAGTCCTTTTTTAATCTATGAGGTTTGTATTCAATGGTCGAGATTGTTTAATGGTTTAAATGAGAAGCCAATGTTGGATAAACTTGAGTTTGTAGCGGCCGGGATCGGTTCAATCGGTTTAAGTAGAGACCGGTCGCGGCCGCGGGTAGAAAGTTTGGAATTTGATGGGTCGGACCAAGTGGATGAGGTAATAAATGATGAGAAACTAGGTGAGATTGGTGTTAAAGTACTTTGCCACGGCATGGCGGTTGCGGTTAGCTCATTTTCAGAGTTTTCGATTAGTTTGGCTGATGAATATATGAAGCTTGTTAGCCGTCTAGAGGATGGTGCGTCCGGGCCGCGTCTTGAGGAACATAGGTTGCGTCCGGAGGAAATTAGGCCGCGTCCGGAGAAAACCGAGATGTAAATTTTTGTTTCATATATTGATTTTTTTTGTTTTATGATCATTTATTGTGATAAACCCGACCCAATAGACAAATAGTTGCATACATTGCAGTGACTCGGAATCAAATTCTTTAAAAAGTGTAAGGATTAGGGAGAGTGAGACTTATCACTCTGCCTATCTGGTTAGGTTGGTTTAGATGGATGGATATATGTCTTAGTGAAACCTATAAAATTAGGTTGGGTTTGATTTTGGTATGTATCTGGTTAACTATTAAACCGGTTTAACGGTTATGCCATAAGTTCTTTATAGAATATTTTCTATAATTGGTTTAAATGGGAATAGATATTTGAAACAATATGATAACTTCATTACTTTCTGTTTTTTCTTTTGAAATATTTTACTATCATCATTTAAAAAAATTAACATAAGTTTTTCAGTTTTTAATCTAAAAGTAATTTTATGTACAATTTAATCTATATTTTGTTCATGTGTAATATAATTAAAAAATATTTTTATCATTTAAATGTTTTTTAATAAATATGTACTCAAATAAAACACTTATACAAGGGAATATTTTATATCAACATATTCATATAAACATTTTTTTAGAGTATCATATTGAAGTATATAATGAACACACTCATATTATATGCTCATTACTACATATATTAATTTAAAAATATAGCAAAAAAAAAATAACAATATAGAAATCTAAAACATTAGACAAAATCAAAATGCACAATGTCATATTGCGTTTGCGTTTGTATTTAAGGTATTACATTTATATATTTTTCAAAATTTATATAAAAAAAAATTGGTCATATACCATTAAATTTGACCTCTATAATAAATAAACATCCAAGATAACCAAATAAAAAAAATATACAACACCAGATTACCAAAAAAATATATATATATATACAACACTGTAATTGAATTTTCCCTTGTATTTACATTATTATGTTTACTTAAATTATTAATTATATATACTATAAAAAATGAGTAAACTAGAAAATAAAATAAAAAAGTCAAAATCAAAATGTACAAGACATCCATTTGCGTTTGCGTTTATATAAACGCTATTAATGAGTATATGAATTAAGAAACTTACATGTATTTGTGGCAATGTGATCAAACCATTGAAGAGATTGTGAAAGTTTAGAGAGAGAAAAGGAGAGATGATGAGAGAGAGAGAGTAAGTGTTAAGTTGAGAAAGATGAAGTATGATGTTGTCTACATGTTATCACATAATGAAATAATTAACGGCGTCACGTGTGGTTCGGGTAAACGCCAGTGCTATAAGGTTTCTACTCTTGTCTTTTCCTTTTTTTTTAACCATGAAGGTTACAGGCTTTGCGGTCCATACATCTTTCGTAGGGCCGAGGGTCAAGCCGGTTTTTTAAATGACTCCCTCTCCATGTCTGACACTCGAACCCGGGTCCTTTCGGTATTCAAAATGTTTTCGCGATTCCCTTGCATCAATAGTACTATCAAGTCTAGGTGTCTTTTTTTTTTTTCTGCTTCAATTTTTTTGTTTTTAAGCCCCGCGTAGGATGCATCACCCTTTGCATCCCCATCCACTTACACTTAAAATCACCAGTGAATATAATGAAAATGGCCACTTTAAGTGTGATGCTTGCCACCGTGATTGTTCTGGTTTTGTATATGAGAGTGGCGCAAGTAAAAGATGGTACCGGTTAGATGTACGTTGTGGTTCTATTTCTGAGCCATTTGCTTATCAAGGTCATGAGCATCTTCTATTCCTAGCATTGGATCCACAAGAAAAACATTTGTGTCAAGTTTGTCATAAAGATGATGGAACCCTAATGAATTGCATTGGATGCAATTTTATCATATGTTTAAAATGTGTTTAACTTACCGTATATGACAAAGTATAAACATGACAAACATTTCCTCACACTTGTTCAAGAAGAAGAGACAAAGGAACAAGACTGGTGTAAACTATGTGCAGTGCTGGTCCAACGTTTTTGGAGATCCTAAGCGGTTTTAGAAAACGTGGTCTTTTCATATAGTAGAATTTCATCTCACGTATAGCGTGAAATTTTTTTTTGTATTTTTTATAGTTTATATTGAAGATCCTAAGCGATGAATTTAATCAAACCATACCAAATAAAAAAAAACCACATATATAGTAAATTTTAACAAAAAAAAACTCTTTCTGATCGAAGATCCTAAGCGGTGACTTCCCTATCCCGGCCCTGGCTATGTGAAAGATTATTGATTTCATTAGAAGAAGACGAAGACGAAAAAGATAAAAGATTCTATGAATGCAAGCAATATTGCACTACTCTTCACATCAACTGATTACTTGAAAAAAAAATTGTTTAAATTTTAAATTAGCGTTCATTCAGTACAAACATACGTAGATAAGAGTACTAAACCGTATTTAAATTTTAAGTTATTTAACTCAAAATCAATAATTTTGTCATCAACTATTCTAGAAACTATCGAATATTAAAATATATTTTTGCAGCTTTTTCTGTTATTATCCTACGATTAATGGTAAGTAGTTGAAGACTACGACTATGTGCAATTTCTACCTTTATTTCATTTCTACGAATAAAATAAAAATCTTAACCGGTTAATAATTTATACATTTTTTTTAACCAAAAGGATTGATTGCGTTAATAATTTATACATAAATACATTTTCTCTTCAAAAAGAAAAAAAAAACAAAAATAAAAAATGTTTTGAATTACTTTTATCTTTGAAAAGTGTTTTGATTATTTTTTGGTATTCTTTCTAATTTCAATTAATAAAAAAAATAACTTCGGTAAAAGAATTTATAACTTGAAGTAATAAATGAATTATGACGTTTGTAGAATTCGTAAGGTCAATGACAAGTAGTTGGGGGAGCACAATCATGTGCAATTATAAATTGATTATTCTTTTTTTTTATTGTTATAAATTGATTATTCTTGATTTGCCGAAAGAAAATTAAATTAAATTTTGCTGTAAATGGAATAAAATAAAATTTTGAGAGTTAAATAACAAAAAATTGACAGAACATGTCAAGATCAACCCATGTTACAGTCAATGCTTATTTATATCATTTGTCAATAGTTAATTCCAATTTCGCCTAATTAATTATATATTGATTTTTTCCAATGTACAAATAATTGATTAATACAATTAAGATGCCATTTATTAAACTTAAAATAATCAAGATATTGTGTGCAAAGATAGGTAGAGGTTTGTTGATTGGTGTGTACATTGATTTTTGTCAATATTTTGAGACAAAAGAAATATAATTTTTTTTAGTTTCATTTCTATGATTTTTGTCATGATTTTACAATTATTGATTTAATATGGCAAGTTGAAGAAAATTATTAATTATCAAATAATTATTGGCTAAAATAAGCACTATGCGACATTTTATTTTATTTTTAATTTATTAAACTAAACAAAATTAATGCAAGCACGTTTTTGTTTTTACTTTTATAAGACCAAGAACTATTGATTAGTATACAAAGCTGCTTAAAATTCCAAAAAAAAGACGAATTTATTAATAAAGGAAGTTTGGAAAAATATAAATGAAAAATAAAAAAATTGTTTGCAAATTTATTTTCATAATATCAAAATATATTTAATTTTAAACAACACTCATTATTTATTTATTAATTATTTTGCAGTTTTTCATAATATTATGATTGGTTTGCAGGTTTTTACTTTCCAAAATAGTACTACAAGTTAAAAAATAATTAAAATCATTTAGTGAAAATAAATATTATGAATATAATTAAATATACATATAAAGTCATGGGGGATGTAATCAAATAAGTCATTATCGAAATATTTAAGCATTTAACATATATTATATTGATTTGTGTGAAAAAAGAAAACATATCAAGACTAACATATTTAATCAATTGATATAAAATTAACTTTGGTACAAAATTTATCACTTGAACTCTTGAAGTAACAAATGAATTGTAACGTTAATTTGTTGACTTCAAAAGGTCAACGATAATGAAGAGAGTAGTTGAATGAGCACATCATGTGCGATTATAAATTGATTTTTTTTTCGATTTGTTGAAAGAAAATTAAATAAAAATATTGCAAGAACATGATGTATTTACCTTTCTTAAATATTTAAAAATATTATATAATAAAATGATGTGATTATTGTTAAAACAAATGATGTGAATAACATTTTATTTCATTTCTTAATTAAAAAAGATTGAAAAAAAATCATAAATTAGATTAAAAAAATCGTAAAAAAGATTATGTATAAAAATCATAAAAACAATTAAAGAGGAAAGCACAAGCATGAACTATGTGCAAATACATTAGTTTTTTTTTTTGCATACATGTGCAAAAGTAATTACAGTCATAAGTTTTTATATATGTTGAGATGAATGAAAAAAAATCCTAAGATTTGACGTTTTCACCGATTAAACCCTCACTTTTGAAGAGATGTAAAAAAAACTCTAGCATTTGTATTTTCAGCAAATTAAATCCTCCCGTTAAATTGAATAACAGAATTCAAAACACCAAAAAACACTTAAAATTCATATAATAACCTATAAAAAATCCTAAAATTCACCAAAAAATTTTAACAAAATTTTTTTTATAGGTTATTTGATGAATTTAAGTGTTGTTTGGTGTTTTTTGGTGTTTTTATCAAAACACTGTCGTTTTAGTCAGTACCAAAACGACTGTGTCTTGAAATCTGTTAGTCATTTTAACGGGATAATTTAATTTGCTGAAAATACAAACGTTAGAGTTTTTTTACACCTCTTCAAAAGTGAAGGTTTAATCGGTAAAAACGTCAAACCTTGAGTTTTTTTTTTTGCATTCATCCCTTATATGTTAAGTAAAAAAAATATAAATGTGAACACAAAAACTGATCCAAACCTTTCGAAAAAAAATAAACAGATCCAAACCTAAGTCACATAATAAAATAAAGAAGAAAAGAAACATTATTTAACTCGTTAATAATTATGTAAGACTGAAAAAAAAAACTATTAATTAAAGACCAAAATTTAAAAATTCGTTCAATTTATTAAATATTTTTTATATTTTAAATAACAAGTTATATATTCTAACGTTTGTTTGACTTTTTCAGACAAGCTTTAGCTTGATGTAGATACATGAACACATAGGTGTCTCTCTCTCTATATATATATACTCATTCCACACATATATGAGAAAGTATAACATCAAAGATCACAAAATATAAAATCTATCTAAAAATTTCAATCATGAATTCCATCGGAAAATTTCGCGAAGAAGAAATCGATGGAAAACAATACTTTGTCTACTACTTAGACAATTTTGCCGAACCAGCGACAAGTAATAACGAATTTTCTTTCAAAATACTTTTTCAATGTCCCTGGGCGTTGTTCATATTACTCCAAGAATACGAAGGTACAGATTTTTTAGAACTCCATTATGATTCTCGATTTTACGATTTCATCGAAGAAAACGAATCTTTAGATGATGACATCGAAAATCATGTTTCTTTTGACCATCCTGTACTTCCTTTACATTGGTGCAACAATAAAAATGGTAATCCTTATGACGAATGTGGTGCTTGTCCAGCTAAGTGCAAAGTTGGTTCAGATTATTACTTTTGTTCTTCTTGTGATAAAATGTTCCACAAAGAATGTGTCGAGTCTCCGGTTGAGATCAAACATCCTTTCCATCTCTTGCATAATCTTAAACTTTTTGTTTTCGATGAAAATGTAGTGTATTGTGCCCAATGCGGAAAATCGGGTGAATTAGTTTATCATTGTACTTTATGCGATGTTAGTATACATCCGCTTTGCGCACTGAAGTCAATACCTTTAGTTATAGATCAACCAAAGAGACATAACCATCTTCTCAATTTTTTCACTAGAAAAAGGTCTTTAGATTGCAATGTTTGCAATGTGGTAAACAGTATGCTTCCTACGTATGTTTGTGTCAAATGTGATTTTGTAGCTCATAACGATTGTGCTAATTTTCCAACCGTTATAAGGATATCCCGTCATCACCATCGAATCTCTTTTGTTACTTCTCTTCTGTATGGGAAATGGTCCTGTGGAGTTTGTCGTAAAGATGTTGATAGTGAATATGGTGCATACACTTGCAACAAATGTGATGGTTATATTGTTCATTCGAAATGTGCATTGCGGAGAGATATATGGGATGGAAAAGAACTTGAAGGAATACCAGATGATATAGAAGAAGTGGTTGATCCATTTGAGAGGATAAGTGATGGTATTATACTCCATTTTTGTCATGATCATTATCTAAAACTCGAGACGAAAGGAGAAGTTTATGATGGAAACCAGATATGTGATGCGTGTGTGATTCCTATCTACGAAGGTGATTACTATTCATGTATGGAATGTGACTTCATTCTCCATGATAAATGCGCAAATGCTCCACGCAAGATACAACATCCCTCACATCCTCATCCTCTCACACTTAAAGTCACCGGTGGATGTATTAGCGAGGGTTACTTCCAGTGCGATATATGTTTAGTTTCATGTTCTGGTTTTCGATACGAATGCAGCAAGAAAGGAAGATCTTGCTTTAAATTAGACATACGTTGTGGTTCTATTTCTGAACCGTTTGATTATCAAGGTCATGAACATCCTTTATTCTTGGCTTTAAATCCACAAGAAAGGAAATCTTGTCAAGGTTGTCAAGTTGGTAATCGAATTCTATTAAATTGCATCGAATGCGATTTCATTAGATGTTTTGAATGTGTTACTTTACCATACATGGTAAGGTATAAACATGATAAACATTTTCTCGAACTTGGTTATCGAGAAGAGGCAAATGAGCCAGATTGGTGTGAGATATGTGAAAAACATATATTTTTAGGAAATCATTATGATAGAAGATTCTATGAGTGCAAGCAATGTTGCATTACTATTCATCTTAGATGTTTACTTGGAAATAGTCGTTACATAAAACCTGGTCATATTCTCAACATTCGAAACAATGAAGTTCAAATTCTACCCAACAATTCTCTTTCTCGACCAATTTGCGATGAATGTCATGAACGATGTGTACACAAACTAATTTTCAAAACACACAACAATACATTTTGTTCTTTAAGTGATGCCTTCTTATTTAGGTGATGCCTTGTTTTTTTTTTTAATGTAAAATGAATTGTTTGTTCTTTAGGACGATGTTTTGTCTTTGGAAATATTTTACTATTATCATTTACAAAAATAAAATAACTTTTCTGTTTTTAATCTAAAAGTAATTTTTTTACAATTTAATTTATAGTTTTTTATATTTTGTTCATGTATAATATGAAAAAAATTAAATAATTTTGTCATTTAAATGTTTTTTTAATAGATATGTACCCAAATAAAACATCTTACATAAGAGAATATAGTAAATCAACATATTCATATTAAACATTTTGTTAGGAATATCTAATTGAATTATATAATGAACACACACTCATATTCTATGTTCATTACTACATATATTAACATGGGTTAATTTCTATAAAATTGAATCATTTTATACGAAATCCATTATTTAAAAATATTACATGTTTTAAATCATTCATACGACATGATTAAATGTAAATTAACCCCAATAAAAAAAGTAACTTGTATAATTTTCGAAATTGAAAAACATTCCAAAACCTATTTATTTGTATTAATTATTCCTTTTGATATTATTGTTTATGTATACATATAGAGTAATAAAGGATTTTAAACGCTTATTAAATTAACTATGATCAAATCACATAATTATTATTATTTGTTGTATGGTTTACAAGCTGAGCTAAGCTATACGGTGAAGTTGTGAAACCGCTAAACGCTGCGTTTGCAATCGCAGCGTTAATCGCTTCTGTGGTATGAACATTATCCCAGAATATGTATTTGCTTCGGTTTGCACAAACCGGCCGGTTTTGTGCACATAGTTCTTCACCCGCTTCTACCGTACAACAACTCTTGTCCGCAACTGTGAACCGTACAAAAAAAATAATTAAAATAAATAAATAATTTCGGGAAGATTTTCTTTTTTTTTTAACCCAAAATTTTTAAATTCTTTTTTTAAGATTGATCTTATTTACATTATATTTTTATATAATTTGTTTTTCATATATATAATATAAGGGGAGTGGCGGAACCATAACAAAAATATAGAGGAAAATCGTAATAATTTTTTAATTTCAAAATAACTGTATAAATTTCATAAAAAAAATACAGGATCAATAATTTTTTTGGATGTAGATCGATTCCAAATATCGAATAAATTAACAT
>KE151738.1:117212-133470 GCA_000411095.1 Aethionema arabicum | reverse complement strand
AACGGCGGCTCCAACCACCTATTTCTACGGTACCGGCGGCTACGGTAATCATTTAGAAGTAAAGTCGTGAATTGGATAAATATAATAAATAAATAAAATAAGTCATTTTTTAAAACAAAAAAATAAAATAAGTCATTGTCTTTTAGATGGAATAATATCGGTGCCGAAAGTGTTCTTTTTTCTTTTTTTGTTCAATGCTTTTTTCTGTTTTTTTTAGGTTTTTATATCAATCATAAATTAGGTATAAATAATAAATTGGTAAAACAATAATATATACATTTTTTTTGCTATTATTGATAAATGGAGCTTAAAATAACTTTTTTATAACATAACCATGTATTATCTGACGGTTCAAAAAAACCATGTATTATCTGACAATATGTGTTATGTTTAATTTTTTTTTTCTCAAGTGTTATGTTTAATTTAAAAAAACATTAAACCTAATCATTAATAACTTTAAAAATTATATTAGTAATAATTAACTATGCAACAAACTTCTTCAAATTAATTTATATATTATATATTATTTGAACTATTATTTCATAATTTGTTTCTAACTGTATAAAATAAAAACACCTTTTTTAAAACCAAATTCAATTTTTAATGCTTCTATAATTTTATATATATTACAATAAATTAAAATTAAAATATATTTTATGTACATCAACAATATTATAATTTTTTATGATTAGTTATTAATAAAACAAACTTAGATGAATTTCACACGCATCTAACAATAATATAATTCATGGGGACTCATAAGGAGCTGGAAACGTGACAAAATTATATAAAAATGTAAATAATAGCATTTTAAATTTCGTTATCGTCAAATTAATCGTTTTTTTCTTTTTCTACAATGATCAATATTATATAGTTGCGTACGTGTAGGATTGTTGACTTTTTAGTCAAAGAAATTAATCACATTACCAAACTAAAATTAAACAATGATTCCTTAATTCATCCACAACAAAAAAAAAAGTTAAATCATTTATTTGAAGAAAAAAAATTAAATAATCTATATATGAAAAAAATATAAATTATAAGCTTCAACCTATTTTTCCACAAAAATAATTTGTATTAAGATTAGTATCTTATAATATAGCTTAAATGGCTATGTTATAAATTAAAGTATTTTTTTACGCAAAATATAATTTTATGTCTATTTTATGATTTTTGGTAATTTTTCTAAGTTGGTTCAATTAATTATAAAGCTTATATAAAATAAAATCTTATCTATATTTAAATTTAGTTTTAGTTTACGTTTGTCTTATTTTCTAAATCTTTATACCAAAAAACTTGAACTAAAACTTAAGTTAATAAAATATTCTTTAAAAGTTTTCTAATTTTAGAATGTGAACATAATTGATCTTATCGATTAAAAAATTAAAAATTGGTCTAATATGATAACCTATGAAAGCTATGTCACTAAACTTTTTCCTCTAATTCATAAGACTAATCAATTTTTAATTAATTATCAAAAAAGTTTGAAATTATTTGTTAATGGAAAGAGAAAATTAAAAAATTATATGAAAACAGCCTTAAAGTTAAAGGTAATGTATTTTTCCCAAAAAAAAATTCTGTATATTTTTATATAATTTAGAAATAACTTCATAAACACTATTAAATATATATATATATAGGATTTTAATATATACACCATACATTCCTCTATTTTGATTATATTACTTCTTACATAGAAAATATTTTCTACAATTTAAAATATTAACATAGAACTTCTTCCATATGTAAAAAAAACAGTTTAACCATTAAAAATATGTTATAATTTATTTAAAATTAAAACAGCTATATAAATAACATAAAATATTTAATATTGTCTAAAAAGAGTATATTAGAACAAAAATTATTATCAGGATCGATATATATTACTCTCTCTGTTTCATTTTAAATACACTTTTAGGNTTTTAGGTTTTTTCACAATAATTTAGGAGACATGTAGAATTACAATTTTATCCTTATTTAATATTTTTTTTTCAATAATGTTTAATTAAAAAGATTTTGGGAATGTGCAAAAACTAAGGGTAAAAAAGGAAATAGGTTGTTTTTTTTCTCTAGAAAATTGAGAAGTGAATTTATTTTGAAACAAAAACAAAAACCTAAAAATGTATTTAAAATGAAACAGAAGGAGTAAATACTAACGTTTAAAAAAAGCCTTAATTTCATGTTCCTTTATTGGTTTTCTAAGTAATGCATTAATTAAAAATAAAATTTATGAAAAATATATATATTTAAACTTTTTATGGAAAAAACCATTATTAGCCTCTAAAGGAACTTAAATAAACAAATAAATATTACCAAATTAATTACAAAATATACTTACATTATCATTAAAGTTTGTAATATATTTAATTCACTGTAAATTAAACATTTAATTATTCTTTTTGCATTGTTGTCCTCAAACCTGAAGCGTTTTTATAGTCAAAACATTAATTGACTACAAAAAATTAATTAATTCAGTAAAAAAAAAGAATTAATGATTTTTCCACTAAATTTCCAAAATTTACTCTATATGGTCACAAAACCCAGAAGTGGTAACGACAAAATCAGCAAATAAAACTGTAAAAAAAAGCTTCGATTTTTTCTATCTGGGTAATTAAAAAAACAGAGAAATTTCACAAATTTTCTCTTGTTGACTTGTAAATTTTTTGTTTAATGGAAGAAATCAAAGAGATTTTTACAGTTCATAGTTTCTTATGGGTTAGTGATAAGCACGCCTGGCTTCTCATCATTCCCTCCAACCTTTCTCTCTCTCTCTTTAATGCTTTTTTCTCTCTCTAAAGACTTTCAATTTCACAGATTTCTCTCTCTAAATAAAGCTTCAATTCAATTCTTTTTCTCTCTGTGTCCTTTTCTCTCTCTTTCACTTTTTTTCTTTCTTCATCTTTTCCTTCGTTTTTCAGGGAAAATAAAAATTAAACCTTGACTAGAGATTTTTGTGTGTTTTGGGGGCTGTTTTTGAGGTCAGATTGGATCTGGGTTTGTAGCAATTCAACAGATTTCAATAGGTATATACTAAAACTCGTTGATTTTGTTTTCAATTTTGGGGTTTTTGTTGTTGATTAGCTTAGATTGATCTGATTAAGAGTCAGGAATAGTTTCTGAGATTTTTCTGTAGTTGTTGATTTGATAAAGGTTTTAGTTTTGGATTTTGTTCTTTTCTTGGGTTTTGTGATTATGATGATGATGATGTTAAGAAATGTTGGGTTTTGTGAGGAAATTGATGATTTTGATGTAAAATGTTTAAGGTTTTCATCTGAGTTTTGTTGTTGTCTAGGGAAGTGAAATTTGTATAAACCCTAGAATGCAAACACACATCACTTTCAGTGTATCACATTTTGCCCAAATGTAATGTGAAATTGACTTGAGATTTTTGTCACCAATTTGAAATCCTGAGATTCAGAATATGTTCTTGTTGCTGTTTTCTTCTTGATTCATCAGCTGAATTCAGTCGTGGATTCCATTAACAATCACTAGTGATTCTTGTTGTTTGAAGCTATGTTGTATAAATTCATTTCTTCTGATTAATGTCTATAATTCTCCATTATAATGGCTAATTTGAGCTTTTGCTTCCTTCTTGTTGTTCATCAGCTGAATTCAGTCATGGCTCCCATTAATTAGTGGAACAATGACTTTATCTCCATTGAAATGCCTAATTTGAGTTCAAATTTTGTTCTTTTGATTCAACTAATATGCCTAATTTGAGTAAAAATCTGTTGTTTCGATATAATTCTTTTGCATTTGATGATTCTTGAATGTATATTTTTGGCTAGTATTTCTCCATTGTTGCGGCACTTTGCTGCTTACAATGGCTTTTTGAGTTCAAACAATACAACTAATTTGGCTAATTTGAGTACGATTTGAGCTTAAAATCTGTTGTTTTGATACAGTTCCTATGCATTTTTCTGCTTACAATGACTTTTTGAGTTCAAACAATACAACTAATTTGGCTAATTTGAGTAGAAATTGAGCTTAAATCTGTTGTTTTGATACAATTCATATGCATTTTGCTGATTACAATGGCTTTTTGAGTTCAAACAATACAACTAATTTGGCTAATTTGAGTATAATTTGAGCTTGAATCTGTTGTTTCGATACAATTCCTATGCATTTTGCTGATTCTTGAATGTTTCTTGCTAGTCTTTCTACATTTTTGCGGCGTTTCATAAGGTGGAAACTTGTAAAATCTGCTTACAATGGCTGTTTCCATGAGAGATTTAGATCCAGCTTTTCAAGGAGCTGGCCAAAAAGCGTATCCTTTTCGATTTCAATACTCTGATCTTATCGTTTTCGGTTTGCAATACTCTAATCTTATAGTTTAAGGTAATTAAGGATGAAAAATGTTTCACATTTCTGTTGATGTTTCTCCTTGAACAATAGCTTTAGAGGAATTGAGATATGGCGGATCGAAAATTTTCGCCCTGCACCTATTCCTAAAACATCTATTGGCAAGTTTTTCACCGGAGATTCTTACATAGTTTTAAAGGTATATAAGATCTTTAACTAACTAGTTTTGTTTCTTGATATCGTTCTTACGCCTTTTTTCCTCGTTGAATCTTTGTAATAATCATCTTTTGTGGCTAGACAACGGCGTTAAAAACAGGCGCTTTACGCCACGATATACATTTCTGGCTTGGTAAAGATACTTCTCAGGTAAATCTATTTCTAAATTTCCTCAAGAATATGTTGGAAAAAAGTACCAAAAGTTTGAAAAGAAGATGGATTTTTTTTAACTAGGATGAAGCCGGGGCAGCTGCGCTTAAGACGGTTGAACTAGACGCTGCGTTAGGAGGTCGTGCAGTTCAATATCGAGAAGTTCAAGGTCACGAAACCGAGAGATTCTTGTCGTATTTTAAACCGTGTATTATACCTCAAGCGGGTGGAATAGCTTCAGGATTTAAACATGTAGAAGCTGAAGAACATGTTACTCGTTTGTTCGTATGCAAAGGAAAACATGTTGTTCATGTCAAAGAGGTAAAAAGTTTATTAGTTTTCCGGTTTTTCGATCTTAGTTTGTAATCAAAACTACTTTTTCATGTTTTTTTTAAACCTTGAACTTTTGATAACCGGATTTTTAAACCTAAACCTTAATAATCAGGTTCTTTTAAACCGAAATCTCAAATTTAAATTTAAACTTAAAATTAAAATTATGGTATAATTTACTCAAATTTGGATTATATTTTTGGGTTAATTTTGAGATTATAGTATTCAAAGTTTAATTTTGATTTAATTATCCGTTAGGGGTTAAAAAACCCGGTTTTTAATGTTCAAGGTTTAAAAAACCATTTTGATAGTTGAAGGTGTTTTCCACAAAATCGAAATAGCTCAGGGTTTAAAATACTATAATCTCTTTATTTTTCGGTTTTTCGATCTTAGTTTGTAATCACTAACTACTTTTTTATGTTGTTTACAGGTTCAATTTGCTCGATCTTCTTTAAACCATGATGATATCTTCATTCTTGATACAAAATCCAAGATTTTTCAATTTAGTGGTTCAAATTCAAGTATTCAAGAAAGAGCTAAAGCTTTAGAAGTTGTGCAATACATCAAAGATACTTATCATGATGGAACATGTGAACTTGCTACAGTTGGTTAGTTTTAACCGGTTTAGCAATTAGTATCTTTTGATCGGTTTTCTCGGTTTGCTCGGTTTAATCGCATATGTTTTGATGTAGAGGATGGGAGACTTATGGCTGATGCTGAAAGTGGTGAATTTTGGGGATTTTTTGGTGGTTTTGCTCCACTTCCAAGAAAAACAGCTAATGATGAAGATAAAACTTACAATTCTGATATCACTAAACTGTTTTGGTAACGTTTTTACTCGGTTTTTTTTTGTTTTTAGGTTCGATATAATCGTCTTTTGATCTTAAAATGCTTCGATTGATTACGTTTTTCAGCGTCGAAAAGGCACAGGCAAAGCCTGAGGAAGGTGAAGCTTTGAAAAGAGAGATGCTTGATACAAATAAGTGTTATATTCTTGATTGTGGTTTAGAAATATTTGTTTGGATGGGGCGAAATACATCGCTTGATGATCGAAAAAGTGCGAGCGGAGTAGCGGAAGTAAGTTTAATCGAGTAAAAATACACAAAGTTTCGATCTTTTGTTATGTTGGTTAATGTTTCAAAGCGTATTACAGGAAATGATTCGTTCTTCGGATAGACCGAAAACTCAACTGATTCGTGTAATCGAAGGGTTTGAAACCGTGACATTTCGATCAAAATTTGATACTTGGACTCAAGAAAGTAATGCAACCGTATCAGAGGATGGTCGAGGCCGAGTTGCTGGTCCGTTGAATCAAATATCTGAAAATTCGATATGGTTTTAGTACTTATTCGCGACTAAAATGTAACGGTTTTCTTGTTAATTTGTTGATTTTGCAGCGCTTTTGCAACGACAAGGAGTAAATGTTAGAGGATTAATGAAAGCTGCTCCTCCTAAAGAAGAGCCTCAAGCTTTGATTGATTGCACAGGAAATCTTCAGGTACTATCTCCTTTTGGTGAAAAAAACACCTTCAACTATAGAAATTGATTTTTAAACCCTGAATTTTGATAACCGGGTTTTTTAAATCTTACCAAATTTTTTTAAATCAAAATTAAACTTTAAACTAAACTATAATCTCAAAGTTTAATTTTAAAATATAATCCAAATTTGGATTAGTTATACTATAATTTCAGATTAAAATTTATGATTTTAGTTTAAAAAACCTTCAACTATAGAAATTGATTTTTAAACCTTTAATTTTGATAACCGGGTTTTTTAAACCTTACCAAAATTTTTTAAATCAAAACTAAACTTTAAACTCAAAATTAAACTATAATCTCAAAGTTTAGTTAAAAAATATAATCCAAATTTGGATTAGTTAATTTGGATTAGTTATACTATAATTCCAGATTAAAATTTATGATTTTAGTTTAAAAAAAACTTGTTTATTAAATTTTTAGCGTTTAAAAAACCCGGTTATTTTTTCGGTTTGGCTTGGGGTTCTGCAACTTTAGGGGTTTTCAGGGCCTGTTCTGATTGATATTATCAAGAAAACACGGTAAAAATGTTAAAGAAGCGTTTGCGTTTGCGTTTTGTACAGGTTTGGCGTGTGAACGGACAAGTAAAGACTCTGCTTCAAGCTGCGGATCAATCGAAGTTTTATAGCGGAGATTGTTATATTTTCCAGTATTCGTATCCCGGAGAAGAAAAGGAAGAAGTTCTTATAGGAACATGGTTTGGTAAACAAAGTGTAGAGGTAAGGATCTGTTAGAACAAAATTCGCGACATTTTTTTATGTTTTGAACCAAAATCTTACAAATTGTGAGCGGTTTTTGTGTTCAATGTGTAGGAAGAAAGAGCTTCTGCTGTTTCCATGGCAACAAAAATGGTGGAATCAATGAAATTTGTACCTGCACAAGTAAATACTCTTTCTGCAACTCAAATTGTGTTTATGTTCTTGAATTTTTCTTGAAATTGTTTCTTGAAATTGTTTCTTGAAATTGTTTCTTGAAATTGTTTCTTGAAATCGTTCTTGAAATTGCTCTTTAATTGTTCTTGAAATTGTTCTTTAATTGTTATTGAAATTGGTTCTTGAAATGTTTCTTGAGATTGTTTCTTGAGATTGTTTCTTGAAATTGTTTCTTGAAATTGTTTCTTGGAATTGTTTCTTGAAATTGTTTCTTGAAATTGTTCTTGAAATTGTTCGTGAAATTGTTTCTTGAAATTGTTTCTTGAAATTGTTTCTTGAAATTGTTTCTTGAAATTGTTTGGTGTTTTTTCAGACTCGGATTTACGAAGGAAAGGAACCTGTACACTTCTTTGTGATTATGCAAAGCTTTATCGTTTTCAAGGTTTGTCTAAAAACACAGTACATTTTACAGATTTTGCATATAATTTCGGAATTATTGCAGAAAAAAACTCTGAACTTTAATTTGTTCGTAGAAAATCCCCTCAACTTTTAAAAAAATCATTTTTAAACCCTCAATTTTAATAACGGCAGCCCCATAACGATGCCGTTATTCAGAACCTTGAACTTTGATCTGGTTTTGCAAAAAAACCCCTAACTTTGAAAAATCATTTTTAAACCCTTAATTTTACTAACGGCTATCCTGTTAACATTCTGTAATAATGATGCCTTACTGAGAACTGTTATTGCGTATTCAAAAAATTAAAGAAAAAAAAGAAACCTCTATGATATTTGCTACAAGATTGAGGGTTTAAAAATGATTTTTCAAAGTTAAGGGCTTTCTCTACTAATGGATCAAAGTTTAGGGGTTTTTTACAGTAACCTCTACGATATTTGCTACAAGATTGAGGTTTTAAAAATGATTTTTCAAAGTTAAGGGCTTTTTCTACTAATGGATCAAAGTTTAGGGCTTTTTTCGCAGTAACCGATATTTTCCGAAATTGACCAGAGTTCTTGAATGTATACAGGGAGGTATTAGTAGTGGATACAAGAAATACATAACAGAGCAAGAAGCTCCTGATAACACATATGACGAAAATGGTCTTGCTTTGTTCCGAATTCAAGGATCTGGTCCAGAGAATATGCAAGCAATACAAGTCGAACCGGTATAATCAAATCTTCGAATTCATCATATTAAACCCGAAAAATCGAGATAAAGAATCTGAAAAATTTCAACTTTTTTTGTACCAGATTGCTTCATCTTTGAACTCTACATATTGTTACATTCTACATAACGGTTCTTCAGTCTTTACTTGGTCTGGAAACTTAGCTACTGCAACTGATCAAGAAATTGTCGAAAGACAACTCGATCTTATTAAGGTAAAGATCAAGAAAAACCTCGTGATTTCGGTTTTAAAATGTTGTTTATGAACCTTGCGGATTATGTCTTGTTTTTGTTCAGCCAAATTTACAGACTAGAGCACAAAAGGAAGGTTCGGAATCGGATCAGTTTTGGGAGATTTTAGGCGGTAAAACCGAGTATTCGAGCCAAAAGCTAACTCGAGAACCCGAAACTGATGCTCATTTATTCTCTTGCTCATTCGCAAAAGGTAATATTTTGATCAAATCTTCGATACAAAAACCCGAAGCCTTCGTGTACTAACTTTCTTCTTTCGTGCATTGTTGCGGATTTGCAACTTAAAGCAGAGATTTTGAAGGTGTGTATGCGAATTCGATCTCTTCTTTTTGTTTTCGTTGAAATTTTGTTGTTATTTTGCGAATATATAATCGGATTCATCGGATTTTATTAGGTGCAAGAGATTCATAACTTCACACAAGATGATTTGATGACTGAAGATATCTTTATCTTAGATTGTCACTCAGAAATCTTTGTTTGGGTTGGTCAAGAAGTTGTTTCCAAGAACAAGTTGCAAGCTTTAACTATTGGAGAGGTAATGATTCAGCGAATATATAGCGAAACTTTGCGAGTTTTTATCGAATTTAACACTCTTTGTTTCGGTTTAGAATTTCATTGCAAAAGATTCATCGAAAATATGGTGAATTTCGTATGTTTTTATCGATTTAGTACAGCTTGTTTCATTTTAGAAACCTGTTGCGAAAGATTCATCGAAAATATGGCGAATGTTGCGTGTTTATATCGATTTAATACTGTTTGTTTCGGTTTAGAAATTCGTTGCGAAAGATTTTCTTCTGGAGAAGTTATCGGCCGAGGCGCCAATTTACGTGATCATGGAAGGCAATGAACCGTGTTTCTTCACTCGGTTTTTCACTTCTTGGGATACATCGAAATCCGCTGTAAGTACCTGTAACGGTTTTTTCGAGTTTTCGACGAAAATGTTGCAAAAATTTGATGTTTTGTGTGTTGTTTTCAGATGCATGGAAACTCATTTCAAAGAAAGCTTAGGATTGTTAAAGATGGAGGAACTCCAATTGCAGATGTAAGAACAATTTTTTATTAATCTCCTTTCGGTTTTTATTCGGATCTGTTGTTCATTTTTTTTCAATGATTTAGAAACCGAAACGAAGAACTCCGGCTTCATATGGTGGTCGAGCTAGTGTTCCAGATAAGTCGCAAAACCGATCAAGAAGTATGTCGTTTAGTCCTGATCGAGTTCGAGTCCGAGGTCGCTCTCCTGCATTCAATGCACTCGCAGCTACATTCGAGAATCAAAACGCTCGAAACCTCTCAACTCCTCCTCCGGTAGTCCGAAAACTTTACCCGAGATCCGTCACTCCCGATTCCTCAAAGCTAGCTCCTAAAACACCAGCCATCGCCTCTCGTACCGCTCTTTTCGAGCAAACGAAAACGCCTACACAAGAACCTTTAATCCCCAAATCACTTAAAGGTAACGATTATTTTCGTGTAAAGTTTCGATCTTTCTCGAGGTTTTTTTTATTGTTTTTCGGTTAATGTAGCGAGTCCGAAGACATCTGAGAGTCCGATACAAGAATCGAACTCGAAGGAGAAGGTAAAGGAAGAGGAGAAATCGATGAGTAATAGAATAGAATCTTTAACGATTGAAGAAGATTCAAAAGAAGGTGTTGAAGATGAAGAAGACTTGCCTGCGTATCCTTATGATCGTTTGAAGACTACTTCCTCGGATCCTATCGGCGACATTGATGTAACGAGACGCGAGGTAACTAACTAAACTAAACTAATTAACTAACTGCAAGATCTAATGAACCTGGAAATTTTTCGATTTTACGAAATTTGCGAAATTTGTTAGATGTTGGAGAAGTATTTAACTAACTAACCAACTGCTCTCTTTAGTGAAAGATCAAATGAACTTGAAATTTTTTGATTTCGCGAAATTTGCGAATTGTTGCAAGAGTGTCTAACTAATTATGTTTGTTTGTGCTGGAGACAGCGACGAAAATTTATGTTTGTTTTGTTGTTTTTGGTTCAACGACAAGTTGTTGAGAAATATTCTCAGCAACTGGTCGTTGAACTGTTCGTTTAATTGTCGCTGGTTCATAGAAAAGTTTCGGCGATTAAAAATTAAATGTTAGATTTTTCAGCGGTTTAAATTTTAAATAGCTCGCTGTTGAATCAACCTCTTGCTGAACTGTTCGTTTAGTTGATGCTGGTTCAGCGAAAAGTTTAGGCGATTAAACATTAAATCCTAGATTTTTCAGCGATTCAAATTTTAAATCGTTTGCTGCTGAAACTCGTCATCGAACAAACGATAAGTGTAAACGAACAATATTTCGTTGTTGTCGCTCTCCACTAGTGCGCCAGCGACAACTAAACGAATAACATTACTCTGTTGTTTCGTTGCGATCGCCCGTCGCTGTACTCAGCGACGTGCAAACAAACATAGCCTAACTAACTAACTGCACTGTTTAGTGAAAGATCTAATGAATCTGTGATTTTTTATTTTTGGGAAATTTGCGAAATGTTGCAGGCGTATTTATCAGTAGATGAATTCAAGGAGAAATTTGGAATGGCGAAAGAAGCGTTTTATAAATTACCAAAATGGAAACAAAACAAGTTCAAAATGGCTGTTCAGCTTTTTTAAAGAGTCCTTTCTTTCTTCTCCATTCAAATCTGGTACACTATTAATTAAACCCTAAAAATCTCTGTTTTCTTTCTTCTGTTGAAGTTTTTTTAAGTTTTTTGTTTTTTTTTTTTTCAGATTAAAGGAGAAGATTCAAGGGACAGTTTCAGTGCATTTTAAGCTGCTTCTGCTCCTCTCCATGAGAAGCTAAAAAAAATTACAATTTTTTTCATGGATTTGGCTTGTTTTGTTTTTTCAAAAAAAAAAGAAGAAAATTTAAAATTTGTTTTTTCTTGATTTTGTTTGGTTGTTTTTTGTTTTAAATTTCATTGTTTAGATTTATTTTATTTATTGTTAAATTTTTTGGATTGTGTTTTTTTTGTTGAGTCTTTGATTTATTTATTTTTTTGGGGGTTATTTTTGTTATGAAATTTGAGGAAATTGGTTGCAATATACAAAATTTGTATTTTTTTTTTAATCAAGAGTTTGAGGATTTGATTCATTGTTTTCTTTTAAGTGTAGAGGAAAAAAAAAGTGAAACACTTTTGGAGACTCTAACTGAATATTATTATTGTAGAAATTAAATTGAGATAACCACATAATTACACTAACATGAAAGGGTCATTTTGTAAAAATATACTAATCTATGTACATTTTAAAATTATATATATTTATTATTTGTATATTAATCAACCAAAATACGATAGAAATATAATTAGTAAACCTTAAATTTAATCATTAAATTTTAAAATTTAATCATTAAATTTTAAAATTTAATCATTCAATTCTAACTATAATCAATAAATCTTGAATTTAATCATAAAACTTTTAAATGTAAACCTTAAAATGTAATCATAAAAATATACGTTTTTACGAATGATAAATTACAACTAATTAGTGTATTTTGTTAAAAAAAAACTAACTAGTGTATCATAAAAATACATCAAATTAGTGTATTTAAAAAAAATCCATTATATTTGATTTGTCATTGTGTTGATATCGACAGCAAACTTTTCTTTTCTTTTTTGTAATTTGCTCTTTAATGTCTTTTTAGGGAAAAAAAGGAAGAAATTATGAATTAATTAATTTGCAAGAAAATACAACTCTCGAAAATGTCTCAAATTGAGTTTATTTCCAAGGCCAAAATTGAGTTATACGACGTCGTTGCAATTACCTGAAATGAGCTTATTTAAGTATAATGCGATTTATAATTATTTCATTAAAAAATATCTGAAATGAATTTCAAAATCACATATAAATAAGCGAAAGCATGAAACAGAGACGAAGGAGGAGTTACCAGAAGAGAAGAGAGACACAGAGATCGGAGAATCTCAAATCATATTCTCGGAAGAGGCGACGTAAGGCTGAATCAATTACATTTCTCCGTTGATTTTGGTCCATTCAGTTTCGGGAACCCGCACAACGATGTCGATCCCGGTTGAGCATTGTACGGGCGTTAATGGTTTGGAGAAGATCATTCTCCGAGAGGCTCGAGGCCGCTCCGCTGAGGTACTCACCGATTATTGGAATTTTTCAGTCCTTTTGCTCGATTAAACTCTCTATCGCTTTGTTGATCACTAGCATTATGATTATTTGTGAGAGATTCTGATCCGTCGCTTCGTGGATTCTGATTTTGTGTATATGTATGTGATTTTGTGAAAAATCGATGAACAGATCTATGTAATGTTAGGATTTCGGATGATATTTAGACGAGAAATTGAATCCCTAACTGTGCTTTCTGCATCTTTGCATACTACATGATGATTGGAGTTATTCTAATTGAAATCTGTTGTGGATGGTTTTATCTGAGTCTATCAATTCGGAAAGTATCCATTTCATTTGGGAGAAGACGTCTGCATTCTTAGGTTTGATAGAAATTGTTTTCGTTTTTCCCATGTATGATGTATTGCTAATCTTCGCAACTAAAATCTCAAAACCAGAACCCTATTGGAATAAGATAATACTCTCTAGTTCATGGTTGATTTCCGGTATGCGTGTGCTTCTTCAGTTTCAGTGACATAGAATTTCTCAATTGTATTGTGTTTTCACAGCTTTACTTGTACGGTGCTCAAGTGACTTCTTGGAAGAATGAGAAAGGGGAAGAGATGCTCTTCGTCAGTAATAAGGTTAACTCATAAGTCTATAACTAATTCCAACACTTACCAATACAATTTCTAAAGGTTTTTCTCCATTGTTTAGGCTATATTCAAACCCCCAAAAGCCATTCGTGGAGGAATCCCCATATGCTTTCCTCAAGTATGGATTCTATTACCTGGCTTTTCTTCACATTTCCCATTATCTGGATTCTTGAATTGTTGCTTAACATATATATGCAGTTTAGAAGCCAAGGTTCTCTTGAACAACATGGGTTTGCAAGAAACAGGATTTGGAGAATTGATCAAGATCCACCTCCTCTTCCATCAAATCCTTCTTGCAAGTCTTTTGTTGATTTGATCTTAAAATCATCTGAAGAAGATATAAAGATTTGGCCTCACAGGTACTACACACACAGTAGTTTCTACTTTCTCCCCATTGCATTTACAAAGCTTTTCACTAATGTGTTTGTTTCAGCTTTGAGTTCAGATTGCGTGTAGCTTTAGCTCCAGGAGGAGATTTAATGTTGACATCCCGTATCAGAAACACCAACACTGATGGGAAACCATTCTCGTTTACTTTTGCTTATCATACTTACTTCTCTGTCTCAGACATCAGGTACATATATATAAGGAAATATCGTATTTTAAACTCTCAACTATCTCACTTTCATGAAAAAAAAAAACTTTCATTATCAAAATAGTTTGTTAAACTCTGAACTTTGTTAACTGGCCTTACAAGAATTTTTAAATCGAAATTTAAACATTGAACATAAAACTAAATCGTTATTTCAAAATTTAACCAAAAATATATTTCAAATTTGGATTAATTATACTATAATTTTAAGTCTAATTTGAGATTTCAGTTCGAAAAACCCGGTTATTAAGATTTAGAGTTAAAAAATCTGATTGTCAGAGTTGAGGCTTGAGGGTTTAAAAAACTATTTTGATAGTTGAAGGTATTTTTTAGCAAACAGGGATAGTTCATGGTGTAAAATACCATATTCTCTATACATAATAGAAAACATTTTTTTTCTCTGTTCATTGTAGTATTGATTTTGTATCTGAATTGCATGAGTTATATCTCATTTTTTTTGCAGTGAAATACGTGTAGAAGGATTGGAGACACTTGACTATCTGGATAATTTAAAGGGTAAAGAACGATTCACTGAACAAGGAGATGCTATAACATTTGAATCAGAAATTGATAAGATATATCTTTCTTCTCCTACAAAGATTGCTATTATTGATCACGAGTTGAAGCGGACATTTGTCACACGTAAAGATGGACTTCCAGATGCAGGTAAAAGCTTAATTTTCATATTTTCAACATTCATCATTATCATCATCGTCATCATCATCATCATCCCACATCATCATCATCACCCTCATATCTAACATTCACTCTCTCTCACTATCTCATACATATCCAACAATCTCATCATCATCATCATCATCATCATCTTCTCAACAATTATCATTATCATCCTCATCATCATCCACATATCCAAGACTGTCTCTCTCTTTCTCACATATCGAACAATCATCATCATCAACTTCTCAACAATCATCATCAATAATCGTCACCATCATCATTATTATCCACATATCCAACATTTTTGCTCTCTTATATTCAATAATCATCATTTTATCATCATCATCCACATATCCAACATTGTCTCTTTCTCTCTCTCTCTCATATCCAGTAATCATCATTATCATCTTCTAAACAATCATCATCTTGTCAACAATAACCATCATCATCATCATCATCATCATCCACATATCCAACATTCTCTCTCTCTTCTCTTCACATTCAACAAGCATCATCATCATCATCTTGTCAACAATAACCATCATCATCATCATCATCCACATATCCAACATTCTCTCTCTCTTCTCTCACATTCAACAATCATCCTCATCATATATATTCTCAACACAGTCACCATCATCATCATCATCACCATCATCATGATATACATATCCAACATTTTGTCTTTGTCTCATATAAACCACATATGTGTTAACTCTAGTTGTGTGGAATCCATGGGACAAGAAAGCAAAAGCAATGAATGATTTTGGAGATGAAGAATACAAACAAATGTTATGTGTAGAAGCAGCAGCTATCGAAAAACCCATCTCACTTAAACCAGGAGAAGAATGGAGAGGAAGAGTCGAACTAAGTGCAGTACCTTCAAGTTATTGTAGTGGCCATTTACAAGATACAGAGGAATAACCAAACCAAACCAAACCAACCAAAACACATAAATGTACAGTACAGGTGAGTTACATCAACTTCTCAATAACTTCATATATCTAATCTCTCCCTTTTCTAATTTATTTCATTTAATTTTATTGTTTACATGTTTTAGAATGAACAACATTAATTCCTTCTAATAATATCCTTTTGTCTTTGTTGCAACAAAAAAATTAATGATTTCAATAGTCGAAAATTCGCATAACCGGAGGAGGGTCTAGAGACCGGTTCAGGTCTCTACACAGTAGACAGCGGTACGCAAACGGTGTCGTTTCTACCTTCTCCTATTATGATCATGCTTGCATACGGTGCCGTTTTTCCTGTTATGATTACGCTTGCAAACGCCGTCGTTTCTCCTGTTATGAACTTATGATTATGCTTGCAAACGCCGTCGTTTAGGTCTCTACGCAAGACTTTGCTTAGCATACCGCAGTCGGCTGGCATTCGGGTACCCGTTCGGTTTCGGTTTCGGTTCGGTATTTT
>KE151738.1:77272-100559 GCA_000411095.1 Aethionema arabicum | reverse complement strand
CGGTGGTTAAAGCAAAACAAGCCGTAGATAAAATTTGTCGCAACAAAGTCTCTTGTGCTGACATTTTAGCTCTTGCAACTAGAGAAGTTGTTGTTTTGGTAAATTCTATTTTCTTTTATATATATTTAATATATAAAAAAAACTATTTTCTAAAATTTTTTGAATAGTAATATAATATAGAAAAATGTCAGAGGTTTAAAAAAATCGTTAATTTTAAAAGTACATATCGTTTTCACATTTTAGCTCTTGTTGTAACTCGAGAAGTTGTTGTTTTAGTAAATTCTATTTATATATATAATTTATATAAAAAATTATTCTTTCTCAAAGTTTAATACTTTTTTTTAAAAAAAATTAATAATTATATAATATAGAAAAATGTCCGAGGTTTTAAACAAATGTCGTTAATTTCAAAAGTGCACATCGTTTTCACTTTTTGTGTTCAAATTTGTCATCAAATTTATTAAATAAAAAAAAATGACAGCTTTGATTATATTGGCGGTTTGTAAATATTTTAATGATTAGGTAATAATATGATAATCGAATTGATTATTATTGACAGGTCATTTTTATATTAATTTTAGTTGTAATTTTTTTTAATTAATTAAATTTTAAACAATTGGTAGACCGGAGGACCAAATTATCCGGTGGAGTTAGGGAGGAGAGACGGCAGAGTATCGACGGTGGCTAGTGTTCAAAACAATCTTCCTCAGCCTACTTTTAACTTAAATCAGTTAAATTCTATGTTTAGTCGTCACGGTCTTTCTCAAACCGATATGATCGCTCTTTCAGGTAATAAAAATTTAAACTAGATCGAATTAAATTCAAATAGTTTATTATATATAGAGATAAAAAAAATTGCAAAAAAAATTGAAATTATGCAATAATTGTGTTTCTAACTATGTTTTAACATTCAATAAGTTTTCATCTTTTACATTTTTGTACAATATGTATATATATATATATTTTTTTTAAAGGATTGGCACACAAAAAAAATTCATAGATGTATTCACAAAAATATACAAATGATAGGAATAAATATATTTTTTGGTATGCACTAATAAATTTGTGTATATTTGCCATGAAAAATGAAACCTTTTTTTTTTGTAAATTCCTTCTCTCTTTTTTTTTTTTACCGTTTTAGCACTTTTGATACATTTTCCAACTTATTTTCTTTATAAACAATATTTATTTTGGTAAAATAATAAATCCAGAATTTCACTAATTTGTTTTAGCACATTCATGATCTTTTCAAGCTTTTACGTTTTCTAAACGGAATTTAGCTATATAAATATGAATAAAAAAATGATAAATCTTTGTAAATAAAAAAAAACTAGTTTAAAACGATTTTAAACTAGAGTTAAAAAAAAACGATTAAACTTATTAAGCTCAAAATATTTTCATCACTTTATTCATCCATTTTAAAAATTATCAATCAACACCTTACATATAACATTATAGTTTTAGAAACTATTAAAAATTAAATTTACCTCCTCAATTTTATTTTATTTCCAAATTATTGTCTTTTTAAATCACAATATTATTCCATTAAATATTAACTATAATTTATTAAATTTTCCAGGAGCACATACACTAGGATTTGCCCACTGTGGAAAATTCTCAAAGCGAATTTACAATTTTACCCCTAAAACCTCAATCGACCCGAGCCTAAACCGGCAATACGCTCTTCAGCTTCGTCAAATGTGTCCGGTTAAAGTGGACCCACGTATAGCAATTAACATGGACCCCACAACGCCACGTGGCTTTGATAATGCTTACTTCAAGAATCTACAACAAGGAAGAGGTTTATTTACATCTGATCAAATCTTGTTTACAGATCAACGGTCAAGATCTACTGTTAATACTTTTGCTAATAATGAAGCAGCTTTTAGACAAGCTTTTGTTACTGCTATGACTAAATTGGGCCGGGTTGGGGTTAAAACTGGTAATTCTGGTGAAATTCGAAGGGATTGTTCACGTTTTAATTGATTATTTGTTGTTTTGGTGAATTTTTTTTTAATAATGTTTTTTTTGATTTTTTGTTGTTTAATTTGGAGTTTCCTAACAATAAGGAATTTTAAAAAATGTGGAAAAGGGAAACTTAAATAAAGATGGTTTTTTTTTTTAAATATATGTTTTCGTTAGTTCATTTTCTAATATTTATGTTTCTTCGTTATATATGTATTTATAAGAAAAAAAAATAGAGGAATTATCTCAAATGTCCCAATTCAAGCATTTTTTGCAAATGTGTCTTTTTTGTAGGGTTTACCAATTATACCCTTGAGTCTATTGTTATGATATTTTTGCAAAAAATAGTTGAACGAAGAAATTTTCTAAAAATCAATTATGCAAAATGCCCTAATTGAATACATTTTTCCAAATTTTTCATAAAGTGTGAGGGTATACCACTTATAATGTTGGGTATAATGTTAGGGCCGGCATTTTTGCAAAAAATGCATGATTAGGACATTTTTGCAAAAAAGACTTGAATAAGGGCATTTTTGCAATTCCCCCAAAAAAATATATTGGATCATTGTTTGAAGGAGAATTTGCAAAAATGTCTTCATTCAAGTCTTTTTTGTAAAAATGTCCTAATCAAGCATTTTTTGCAAAAATGCCCAAATATTATACCCAACATGATAAGTGGTATACCTTCACACTTTAAGAAAATTTTGCAAAAATGTATTCGATTAGGACATTTTGCATAATTGATTTTTAGAAAATTTTCTCATTCAAGCATTTTTGCAAAAATATCATAATAATAGACCCAAAAGTATAATTGGTAAACTCTACAAAAATGATAAATTTGCAAAAAAATGCTTGAATTAGGGCATTCTAAGTAATTCATCTTGTTTGAATTCCTAATTTATTACCGTAATAATAATTTTATGTAGTTTAGACAAAATATTTTTATTACAAAGTTATATTTTAAATATTATTACAACAATGAATTTGGTATAAAATATATATATACACACATATATAACTAATTTTTCAATATTTACTATTTAGGCTATAAATATACTAACCTTTAGATTTTTTAATATGGTATTAATATTTTTTAATTAGTTAAAAAAACACTTGTGCACCCATTTATTTATTTTTTCTTGGATCCGCCATTATATTGATGGATAGTTGAATTTTAAATTAACTATTTAAATTTCAAGTTGAAAGGGTTAATTATTTGAATTAAATTAATAGACACTAAATTATGAAGAAAAAAAAAGAAATTGGTTATGGTATTTTGAAGTTTAAACTATTTTTGTTTAACGAAAAAAACTATGAACTATAAATATAGTTTTAAACCGTAAACTTTGATAGCAAGATTTTAATACTAAATCTTAATAATTGAGGTTTTTTTTAACTAAAATCATAAAATTAAACGTCAAATTACAATCTAATTAACCAAAAAATGAGTTATAATTTTGGATTTAATTCATGTGTATGCTTGAATTTCAGGTCAAAAATTAAAGTTTAAAATTTAAGAAATTCGATTATTAAAATTTTAGAAATATACAAATAATAGTTCAAGATTTATTTATATAATTGGGCCTATGAATTAAGATTTAAGCCCAATTTGGATGTATGTGTATATAAAGTATAAACTGATCTCCAACGATTATTTTACAAAATTAGTCTTGAGTGGACCGACCAAAAAAAAGAAGAGAAATCAGCAATAATATATTTTTCTTGTGCATTTTCAATTTCCATTTTTGTTAGTAAAAAATAATACAAAAATAAATTTAGTGATTTTATAAAAATAATAAATAAAAGATGTGAAGGAGGATGAGACTCGTAGTTGCATTTCATACCAAATAAGAGAAACTTTAGTCACAGTCTCTATATCATAGTTTTACTGCATTCTTTTTGTCCTCTTCTTAATTATATTTATATTCATTTATTATATTATATATTTTTTACTTTTTTTTTTGGTTAAAGCGAACCATTGATTTTAACTTATATAAATTGTCGTTAATGTTTTTTTTATTAAATATGTAAAATAATGTAAATTGCTGCACACTATATTATATATCCCTTGGTTTCTTGTTTGAGTTAAATATTTTATTATATTTTGAAAATTATTCCATGTTTTGTTATTTTATATATATGTTTCAGATATAGTATATAGTTTTTGCATGTAAATTTGAAATTCAAATGCAATCTTTTGTTATATAGAAGATTCTGATCTTTTTAATATATATTTAAATGACCAAATATTTAAATTTTCGGGTATTATCCAATCAAATTTATACTATTTAACGCTTATTTTGGAATTGAAATTTTTGTATGTTAATTGTCCATATTACCCTTAAATGTAATGACAAGCCCTTAAATTCAATCATTAAACCCTTAAATTCAATCATTAATGTTTAAACTTTATATATAATTAATAAACCTTAAAATTTAATGATAAACCTTAAAATCTATGCATTAAAATGTGTACTTTTGTAAACATAAATAAAATATATATATTTTCAAATATACATTAAACTAATGTAATTTTTTTAATTCAAAATTATTTCGTTTTTCACTTCTATCTAAATGTATAACATCATTTTTTTTTGTGAAATGCATTATTTATTACATGTATAATATAAATTGAGTATTTATTATTTTCTGATTTTTCTTCTAATTAAAAAATTATAGAATTTAATTTAATAGGAAGAAAAGGAGTGTTAAAAAGTGGGTGCACGTGGGGGCATTTGTGGAAATAACTCCAAATTAAGAATAAAAACAAAACACTAAAATTCAAACCCACATGAGATGTGTCCCTCCCAATCCAAACCATATCTTTTTTCTCCTCTATTTTGGGTCCCTTATTTTAATATTATTAATTATTATTACAATTTTATTTATAATTTTAATTTGTTTATACAATAACAAAAAATTAATAGAAAAGAACAAATTATATTCGTCCCACAGACTTTGTACTATTTTTTCTCTGACAATTTTGTACGATTTTTCTCTATTATTCATATAGACAAAATAGTTCTATATTTTACTACTATTAACATTTTGGTTTTATATTAACTGTTTATTTTATTGATGTTTTAGATAATTACAAATTTGTTTTCACCTAGCTTTAGTCAGATAGTTACATTTATTTCTCTCTTTTTCACATGGATTATTAAAATTAGTCAAAGGTAGGGAAAAAAATACATAAAACTCAAAAATATCACGTTGTTATTTTTTAATGTCAATAATAATGTGACACTTTTTTTTGTAATTATTGGTATTTCATATGCATCACTTTAAATTATATATATTGTATTTATTCTTTCAAATTTTAAAATCTTATAATATATATACACCGTCCGAGTTAGGTAACTATAACATAAATTTTGACCGATTTTTGTAATTGATCCACGTCAAAAACTTTTTTGACCCCTGTAATTTTAAATTAGTCAATATTTTTTTCGAAAAAAGTTATGATCCTTTTAACAAACTTTTGTGCCTTTGTCACTGTATATATAGAGATCCAAATATATATATATATATATATATGTGGAGAGAGAGTTGTTGTAAAAAATGAACCATAAGTATTTAATTTAATGATTTTAAAATTCTTTGATATTTTTTTTTTGATATTTCTAAGTATAAAAAATTTCAATTCACGATTTATGATGCTGTTTGTGTTGTTGTAGACCGATTCTATATATTCAAGCAAATTAAAAAATATCTAGTTTTAATCTAGAAGGTTAGCATAATAAGCACATGTTTTTCACTTTTAATCAAACATTATTATTTTTAGAAATTATGTGTGTATATATATATTATTTATTTATTCAACCTTTTGCATTAAAATACAAGGGAATAGTATCAACAAAAGAGAAGTAATTTTTTCTTGCTGCATTTAATAGAAACTACTAACCCTTGACTTTTTTTTTGTTAAATATTATTTATTAAAAAACTAATTAATTATATGTATATTATACACTATAGATAAAATATTCTCATGTCGACTAAATCAAATTTTTATTCTTAAGTTTAATTCCTCTTTCTGTTTTATAAAATTTAATTTTCTTGAAACTTTTCCGTGTATTATATATATTTTATTTTAATTTTTACTAATTTTAACTAATAATTATGTAATTTTAAGATATTTATATACATAATATTATTAAATCAGCCGTTGTAAAAAAATATTTTATAAATCTAAACATCTATTTTCCTAAAACACAGTAAACCACAAATTTCGAGAGTAAATCTTCATATTCTTTTTTTCTTTCTAAAACACCAATGGCTCTCAATAAAATCAAAATTTGTTTATAATTCATCAACTAATTAGCCAAAAATGATGGACATTATTATATTAAAAAAAGTATCTTATAACCCAATTATATCATAATAAACTTGCTATTTTCATTAATACACACACATATATATACATATAATTCTTCTCACATTAAAGGAGGAAATTTTTGTTATCAAATCTTTGAATATATTTTACCAAAAAAATAATCTTTGAATATGAAAGAAATTTTGGATTAGGATAACATTCAAAATAAATTAAATTATATACCAAATTAAGAAAATCAAGTACACATCTATATACACATATATTTACACATATGCATATGTTTAGAGAGAGAAAGTGTTTTAGATAGAGAGAGGAAAGTAACATGTGAATACATTAAGAGGAGGTAGGGTTTGTAGTTGTAATGTATTTGATGTGTTAAGAGGCAGCACATGCTACTAGAGAGAGAAAGAGGAGAGAGGGTAGAGAGAGAAATAGGAGAGAGATAGTAGAAAGAGGAGAGAGAGTAGAGAGAGAAAGCACTCAAATTTAGGGGTAGTTGTGAGTTGTGATGAAAGCCAAAATTAGAGAGTTGAAATTGCATGTGACTCCCATGTGTTTTTTTCAACCCTCTTCACCCATTTTTTTTATTATTAATTTTTTTTTAACTTTTAGTTTTGTTATCTTATTTCATGTAAATAGTCTTTCATATAAGTACTTTTGTTCAATTATATTAATCAATAAGAACTATATAATATAGAGAAAGATTGTGACAGATAAGTCGGCAATATTTATAATATTGAAAAATAATATTGTTAAGTAATCCCACTATAATTTCAAAATTTACTTTTTTTATATAAAATTAAAGTAAAAGTAATAATATATTATATCTACTAAATTACGTTTTTTTACTAGAAGTTATTACTTTGATGTAATATTATTATCTTTTCATTTCATGTAAAAACTCGACAAATAAAAACTATACTATACGTCTTCACAACAAAAAAACAAACTATACTATACAACAAATAAATCAATAACACAAAAAAAATGTTTTCTATAATGTATTTTACCAAAAATATTTCTTATACATTACTTTTTGTAGCTTTTTTTTTATTATATAAATATCACACGCAATTAAATCTTTAAAAATCGTGACTACTCAACCATTAGCGATCACAATAATCAAAATATCAATATATATATAATTTAACATTTGTCATTACTAATTTGTTTGTTCATCTAAATTATCAACCATAGTGTTATATATATATATATATATATATATTTATATATACACGCATATATAAACAAAAGTAGGACCCCCTCTCTCTCTCTCTCATATTCTAATTTTATTATATATGTAACTTTCTCTCTTATAGATTTCCTTTAAACCACAAAACAAAAACTTTTTCTCTAATGGAAAGGCAACAAATCCTAAACAAGAAAAAAAGAGTATTTTCTCCTAAACCAAACAAAAATCCTTCACTTTTTGCGAAAAAATACATAAATTATTTACTTCCTGCTCTTCAAAACCTCAAAATGAACAAACCCTCTTCACAAATCAATCCTCAAAACGTGAAACATGAAGTAGATAAAGCTTTAGCTTTGTCTACTCAAGAATTTGCTTGGAGTAGATTCTTGAAACAAAAGTTATCTTCGCGCGAAAACTCATCGTCTAGTAATGAAAAAAGATTTGATAAAGAAGAAGAAATTGAAATCGAAGAAAAAGAAGAGGAAGAGATTATAAAGAAGAGATTAAGAGAATTGCAAAAGTTATTACCAGGTGGAGAAGAGATGAATATTAATGTAGAAGAGATGTTAAGTGAGATTAGTAGTTACATTGTATGTCTTGAGTTACAAATGATTGTTCTTAACTCTCTTGTTCAACAAAATATTTAATTCCACTTTTAATTTATGCGTTTGATTATTATTAATATATATACGTTGTTTTATGTTTTTAAGTTTATCTTTATAGTAAGATTATCTTGTTTTTTTAGAAAAAAAAAATTATATATTTTGGTTTTTATATATATATTGGGGTTTTCTTCTTTTAATTAAATATTATGCTTAAAAATTGAAAAAGAAATTTAAGTGTTTCTTGAATAAAAAAAAGATACTTTAGTGATTAATTTTTATCTTGACTTTTTATGTGTTTCTTGTTATATTGACTTTTTTATGTTTTTAATTTTTATCTTTAAACTAAGATTATCTTGTTTCCTTAAGAGCGAAAACATAAATGGGTTTTTGTTTTTTCTTTTAATTAATTAAGATTAAAATTGAAAATGAAACTTAATTTTTTGATTTAGAATTTCGAGTTATTGTTGGTTGTGTTTCCCAAATCAAATCTTTATGTTTTGTTTTTTTTCTTTTATTAGTGAAATTTAATTACTTTAATTTTAATATTGTGAAGGAAAAAGGTCCAAAGTTCAATATTTTAATAATATTTAGATAAGCTGATTTTAAGTTATTGTTCGTTGTGTTGCAGCCAAAAATAGTATTGTGTTGCCCAAATCAACTTTTTGAAAAATTAAATATTTTGATATTTTGTGTGCAAAAATCCAAACTTCTTAAAAATATATTCATTTTTATTATTTATGTAAGCTGGTACTTATTTTATTATTGTTTTATTCTTGAAATTCAAACATTTCAAAGTTTAAAAAAATTAATATATATTTTATTTTCGTTTTCAAATTTAACAACTTCGGTTTTTATCTCCATATATTTTTTTTAACTCAGTCCAATCCATAAGTCATTTTCAAATTTTATTATTTAAAATATAAATTAATAACTAAATATTTTTTATATTTATATTGAAAACCTAAAATGACATTTAATTTAATCTAACATATAGAATATTTATTCAAGTGAATTTACAAATTTACTGTCAAAATTCAAGAGAAAACTCCAAATCGAAAATTATTATTTTCTCGACAAAAGAAAATTTGTAAAAGAAGAAAATTCAGATTGCATAATCATAATTCGTACATTGATTCATAAGTCATCATCCATATCTTTGCACGTGTCCTAATGTCACTTACACTTATCCAAAACTCTATTTCTCTTTAATATTTTTAATTTTATTTAAATGTAGTATTTATTAAATTAACAGGACAATATCTATAAAATATACAATATTTTTTGTAAAATTGTTTTACAATCTTTTTTTTCAAAAACTTAAAATTACAAAATTTAATTTGGTTATGTTCATTTACCTTTTTTTTTTAACTCAAGGTTATGTTCATTTACCTATCGTCAACATGACAGCAAAAAATCATATTTATTTACATATATGAGATAAATTCTAAAAATTGATGATTTAAAATTCAAATTACTACGGGAACAAAAAAAAATGAAATTACTAATATATTTTTTTTCGTTAAAATTTTCAGACCTGATTTTAAATTAAAATGACTCATCAATAATACTGAAACACACAATTTTTCGTCGTTTATCTCAAAACAATAAAACAACATAGTTTTGTATCATGATTTTATATAGAGGATGATATGGTCGTGAAATGACTCTGATCTATCTCATTTTGGTGTGAAAATGTTTAAATTTTTAATTTAGTTTTTTAAACTCTAATTTTTTTCAATTTGGTTTTTTAACCCTTCCGACAATGAACCGTTGCATTCAGTTAAAAATATAAAAAAAAGAAAAAAACACTTTTGTAATTTTAAATCGCGAAAAAGATGAGAGAAAGAAATATATGTTTGTAAAAGTGTTTGATTTTCGTGTAAAAAAAAAGTGAATGATTTTGGCGTAGAATCGCGATTTAAGATTACAAAATTGTTTTTTTTTTCGTTTTTTTTCTATTTAGCCAAATACAACGTTTTGACAAATGAAAAATGTTCATAAAAATTAAGATAGAGTGGTTAAAAACCAAATTGAATATTTGTTTAAACCCCAAAAATTTTCACCATAATCCATTTCACCATAATCCTTTTTTTTGTCGAACCATAATCCCTTTATATAATAAAAAAGGTTAATAGTTTCAATTTTAGAATATTGTTTTTATTCAATTGCCGATTAAGACTGATGAAAATTGGATCTTTTTTAAGGATTAAGATTACACAAGGCTCATAAAAGAAAAGAGCAAAAGAAGAGAGAATATCACACGTGCGAAACACATGCTTTTGAAAATCATCATAATCATCATCATCATGAAGAAGGAAGAAACACTAAACAATAAGAAGTGTTTGGAAGAGGTTATGACAATAAACAAAGATCTCTTCCAAAATGTAACCCCAAAATAACCTTAAAAAAAAGAAGAAGATGGCGAATACGACAAAATAAGAAGAAAGAAGAAGAAGAAGAAGAAGTGTTTAATAATCTCTGGTCTCTGTAATAATGAAGGAGGAAACTAGACAGTGTAATGTCCAGGCGTCTCAATGTCTAATCCCTTTAGCTTCACTACTGATTCCACATGTCCCTTTAGTGTATGCAGCTCCCTAAGCCTGCAATTTCAACATTTAAAACCATTCAAATTAGGGTTTAGGATTTAGGATTTAGGGTTTAGGGTTTGATTCCAATCAAAGAATCAACAAGAACATTGGATCGAAAACAAAGAATCAGGAAGAATAGGGCCTATAGTTGAATCAGGAAAGAATCAGATTGTCACTAAAACTTGTCGCTGAACATGTTTGTTTATCTATAGTTGGTTTAGCGACAATTTTCAACGATAAATCTCGACGATTAAAAGCTAAAAGCTAACAAATTTAGCGATGAACTTGTTGTTGAAACAAGTCGTGGAACCAACCATAGTTAAACTAACAAAACTTTGTCACTGTTGCTCGTTGTTGACGACAACTAACCGAACAACATTACTTGCCGGTTGTTGTTGCAGCAACACGCAAACGAACATCCCCATACTGGATCCAAATCAGAGAATAAAGAAGAAGATTGGATCCAAATCAGAGAATCAGGAAAAGAAATGGATCCAAATCAAAGAATCAGGAAGATAATTGGATCCAAATTAGAGAATCAGGAAGAAACATTGGATCCAATAAGAGAATAAGGAAGATAAATTGGATCCAAATTAGAGAATCATGAAGAATCATTGGATCCAATCAGAGAATCAGGGAAAGAAATGGATTCAAATCAAATTCTGTAACGTACCTAGCAATCTCAGCTCGTCTCTTAGCTTGCTCTGCAATTTCAGACAATTCTCTGTAACTTCCTTTCTCAGGGAAGATGTTAACAGCTTCTTTTGGTTGTAAACCATGAAGTGTTCTTTGAGCAAGTGCCCATTGTGCTTCTCTCTCTTCTTTTCCATAATCTTTCTTCATCGTAAATGCAGTCTGTTCACAAAAGAGCAAGGAGATGATCAGAAATCATGTGTTTTCAGGTTGTTTCGAGGTTTTGGCGATGGTGTAAAGATGGAATTTTGGATAGTACCTTGTTCTCGAATAAGTTGAGCCAAGCTTTACCACTTAAGATATATCGAATTGCAAATTTGAAGATATCTAATGGGAAGTATGTTACAATACTGTATAGCCAGATTACACCAGCCCATCCCCACCCAATTCCTCTAATCTTTGCAAATTCCCAGTTAGCATAAACCGCAATCAAAGTAGCAATCTACATTTTTGGGAGAAGATGGAATCAATAAACCAAATTGATAAGAAAAGTTCTTAAGATGTTTGGTTTTTGAGGTCTTACCAGTTGTGCAATGAGGAAAGCAATCATTAGTAACATTCCAGGACGTTCAACAAATGACCAACTTCTTGACCTAGTGACGAAGATTAAAGCTTGACTAATGATACTAACTTGTAAGTACACAGCACCCATTAGCTCGTGGTTATTGTCCCTAATAGACCTCACACCAAACGTGTCCTGTGAATTGAAATTGATGTTATTATATCATCCCAGAAGCAGAAGTACCCAAGAAAACTGATGGAATCTAGAGTATAGTTTGATTTTTACCGAGAAAAAGTCAGTTTTGTGGGCTGCCCAGAAGAAAATGACAGTCATAATGGCCTGGTAGCCTCCAAGAACAACTCCGGTAGCAAAAATTTCTCTAAGTTTCCAGCTATCAGGTGTTGGAGATGGCTTGACTCTGTCCTTTGAGATTGTCATGATGGTACCTATAGAAGTAAACACATAAATAACCATGTTAGATATAAGTAAGATTACAGCGGATAATCAATTTGATTACAAAAGGATAATCATTTACTTACCGTCGTTAAGAATGGCAATGATAAGAACCATGAATGCTGAGAAGTCAAATTCCCAAATCAAAGCAATAAGCATGAAACCAAACTGCACAAGTCACAAAGCAATATGATCAGTAAACTACAAATCCATGTGAAAACAAGTGATAGAACTCGAACTTGAAACAGAAACAGAGTCGTTTACATACCACAATACGGATTGTGATTGAGACTGCATAGATCTGTTTGCAAGAGGAAAAAGAAAAGAGAAGTGTAATTAGTATCAAGAAGTGGTGTGGGGTTAATTTCAAGGATGAGAAAATGAGAAGAACGTACGGTATAGTTCTTCATTCTCTGGAAAATAGCTCTGCTGGTGAGCACTGCACTGATAATAACACTGAGTCCAGGTTCGGTTAGAACAATATCTGAAGCGCCACGAGCAGCATCTGTAGCATCAGCCACAGCAATACCGATGTCGGCTTTCTTCAAAGCAGGAGCATCATTAACACCATCACCAGTCATTCCAACAATATGCTTCCTCTCTTGTAATTTCTTCACAATTTCGTATTTGTGCTCTGTATTAAGAAAAAACAGAGACTTTAGGATCAACATAACCCCCTTTTAGTGATAAACTTGGTTATGAAGGTTTAGAGTTTAAAAAACTCGTTATCAAAGTTCAGGGTCGAAATATCCCGGCAAAGTTCAAGATCTATTTTACCATTTTCCCTTACAAAAAACAGTTAAGAAGGAAATAATAACCTGGGAAGACTCCGGCAAACCCATCAGCCTTTTCGATCAGTTCCTCAACGGGAATGGATGCGAGGTTTGAGTCCTTGTGTTGACCAAGAAGAGCTGAAGATGGATACATGTTTGTTCCCATTCCAAGCCTACGACCAGTTTCCTTACCAATAGCAAGTTGGTCACCTGGTCACGTGCCCAAAAGCAAAGTTAGGTGAAAAAACTGTAAGATACTGTAGTTTACAAGACCAGAGCTATGAGTAAGCGTAGTTTTTACCAGTGATCATCTTGACATTAACACCAAGATTCAAAGCCCTACGAATGGTTTCGGCACTGTCATGTCTTGGGGGATCAAAAAGTGGTAATAAGCCAACAAATTCCCATGGCCCACCTGGGCTTTCCTTGGTTTTCTCTGGCACCACCTATAAAGAAATAAGAGCAGAGAATTGAGAAATTGTTTCCTCGCAGAGCAAGAAGACTGAATGAATATCATGAGGAATCATTGGTGAAAATTTACCTGGCGAGCAACAGCCAACGACCTAAGACCACGCTCGGCATATTTGTCGATGATGGAGAGCACCTTCTTCTTAAGGTCATTGCTGGCGTTAGCAAGGTCGAGGATCTGTTGATGAGAATCAAATTAGTATACAGAAGAGATCATAAACACATAGCTTTTGCTGGTAAAAAAAATGCTATCTCACCTGCTCGGGAGCACCTTTACTGACTCTGTGCCAGTTACCGCTGGAGTCAATGTAAGTCAAAGCAGTTCTCTTATCCACGGGGTTGAATGGAAGGAAGTGAATTTCCCTGATTCCAGCTCGCGCCTGAGAAAATGCCAATCAAACATAAGAACTTGATTCTTGTATGCTCTCTAAAAACTAAAGATGTAATTCGGACCAAAAACTGTCATTACCTCCTTTGGATCAGCAAGCATTCCAACCATGGCTGCATCAATGGCATCCTGGTTCTCAACCCTGGAAGCCATAGCTGCAAATAAGAGAACTTGATCTTTCTCCACACCCTTTGCAAAAACCTCAACCAAGTTTTTATCCACGCTCAATTTGTTGAGAGTTAGTGTCCCTGTTTTGTCACTGCACAAAACATCCATTCCAGCCATTTCTTCAATGGCAGTCATACGTTTAGTGATAGCACCTTGCTGAGACAGCCTATGAGATCCAATAGCCATGGTTACGGACAAGACAGTAGGCATAGCAATGGGGATACCACCGATCAAGAGGACCAAGAGATTATCAATTCCATCTCTGTACTTTCGGCGTTGAATTGGATACATGACGATAATCTCAATCACCATACCAACAGCAATGGAACAGATACAGAAGTTTCCAATGGCTGTAAGAACCTTCTGGAAATGTCCAACTTGGTTAGTGCTGTCAACAAGATGAGCAGCTTTACCAAAGAAAGTGTGAACTCCTGTGGCGATAACCACTGCCTCGATTTCTCCTTGTTTACAGGTTGAACCAGAGAAAACTTCTTGCCCTGGGTGCTTAGTCACAGGAAGAGACTCTCCAGTCAAAGCAGATTGGTCAACCTTTAAAGGATCACCTTCTAGAAGACGAGCATCGGCAGGGATGATGTCACCGAGTTTAATGCTGACGATATCTCCTGGAACGAGAATGGCAGCTTCTTGTTCACTCCATTTTCCATCCCTGAGCACCTGAACAGAGGAACATCACAACAACAGCACAAACAAAAGCGTTAGTTCTATAGCAAATTCAGTACGTTTTGTACAACTTCACAATAATCTCCATCATTTTACCTTTGTTTTAGGAGCAAGACCCGCCATAAGAGCGGCAGCAGCGTTACCAGCATTGTTTTCTTCGATAAAACTGATGGTAGAGTTGATAACCAACAAACAGATAATACCGACAAAATCTTGCCAGTCCGGGGGCCTATTATCACCGTTAGCCAAAGCAATGGCCATGATGGCAGCAGCTTCCATGACCCATGAAAGCGGATTCCACATGAACCCCAAGAACTTCAGAAGTTTGCTTTCCTGTCAAATTTAGCAAATCAGCCTCATAAGTTCTCAAATATTTAGTTACAATTCGAAAATACCCAACTATTTATTTTTCATCTGAAGGCAACAGTGCATAGCAAAGTTCAGACCTTTTTCTCTTCTAGCTTGTTGGGGCCAAAGATTGCAAGTCTGTCTTCCCCTTCCTGCGTCGTCAATCCCTCCCTGGAACATTTTAGCTGTTGGAAAACTTCCTCGATCGGAATTTTTTCCTGATAATCAAAGAAAATTCAATCAATAAACCAATATGAAATCTAGATCTGTCTAAAACACCAAAACAGACACACAAATGGTCTATGTAAGTTTTCAAAGAAATCAAAAACGGAAAAAGGAGAAACCTTTCATTACAAAATAAGAAATTGGATGATTTCAAAGAGTTCAGTAGATCTAGTTCAGTCTATACAAATTATTTAATAGTTCTTGTAAGCCGGTGTGTGACTATAGCCTGCAACTAAGTCAAAGCGTTGACTCGTGCGGTGGTGACAAATCGAGAGGGACCGCATCACCGACCCACGTGGTTAGGAGGTGTAACACACGCGCCGCGGGATTCCCTCGGTTCCCGGCGTGAAAATCGAGGTTCCGTTTGGGTTATAACGCCCGACAAATGTTGAAAAGGGCTTAGAAGTTTTATTGGTTTTTATTAAACCAAGAAATTCACACAAGTTAACGTCTTCACAAAAGCTATGTTGTTTTTGTTGCTAAAGAAAGGGATTTTTCCAACGTACTACGGAAACGTACATCAACAAAAAAAATCCTAATTTTTTGTGAACAGATAGATTAAAATCAAAAAACTTTTACCGAATCAATAGTATTTACAGTTTTGAATTATGGGTGGAAGACAAAATAAGATTAGAGCCAAAAAAAACAGATAATATTATAAGAAAAATATAAAGAAACATTATTTTATTTGTAAAATTGGACTTTATTGAAACTTCTTCACCACTAAAAGAGGCTAAAATTTCTTATCTTTTTTCTCTATGCTTCACATGGTTAGATCTACTTTTTGTAATGAACTGATTCTAATCGATTAAACACGGCTCTAGTTTCAAAACCCAGAATTCAAAAACGACTAATGAAGTCTAATTAAGTCACAGATCTTCTTACAAAATTATTTTCCGTGAAAATCTGAGTTTGTTTTGTTTCAATAATCGGATCCAAGAAATGAAAACGAAAACTAATAACAAAAATCAAAGTAAAAGTGTAAAACCACCATGAAATCCCTAGTGAATATAGATCTAATTTTTTTTTTTCAATTAGACATATCGTCGAACAGTTTATGTGCATAATCATAAAGAGAGAAAAAAAACCAAGTAAAATTACCAAGTCAACAGTCTCGTTTTTGATATCTTCGAGACTCGACATCTCTCTCAGTCACTGAAACTCCGCAACGGCGGCGAGAATGATATAAAACGACAGCTATATCCGCCGTATAACTGCGATCATACAGAGATCGGCGAGAGAGAGAGAGAAGAACAAGGGATTAGGTGAAGCGAGCTTCTGTTGTAGAGACTCGATAAGCCTTTCTCCTTCACTTTATACCACTAAAAACGACGAAAGTCTTCGCCGTTTTGCTCTTGTGGGCCCCGTTTCCCAGGGAGTTCTCTATTTTTGTTAACCCCTTTGATTTTTTATTTTTTTTATTTTTTATTTATATGATTTTGAGCTCTTTAACCCTTTGACCGTTGATTAATTTGGCTTTGATATATTTATTCAATCATGACCCTTGAATTCGTGTACGTATTTTATCTGTGGGTCCAATTTTACTAAAAAATTTGGAGAAATTTTTAACATTTTGTAAGATAATTAAATTAAATTGAATAAATCAAACCATACTAAATTTTATAAATTGTGAGCAAAGCAGCAAAAGTTATTGAAAATAATATTATAAATTATATATAAAATAAAAAATTAAGAAATTTCAATTTTTTTTGTACTCTAAAAAATTTCAATTTAAAAAAATTATTAAATAATTTCAATTATTTAAGTATTTATTAGAATAAAATAAATAAAATAATAAATAATTGATATACTTAGCTAAAAATATAAATATTACTGGAATTATTTAAAAACTGAAACTTTAAAATTTTATAAAAAAAAATACTTAAAAGTATACATATTACCCTAAACTAAATATTCCTCCATTAGTTGGAAAGAAAAAAATATTCCTCCATTCGTTTCAATTTATTTGAATCTTTTTATATTATTTTCTTAATTTATATTATTTTCTTAAAATAATAAAGTTATTTTATTTAAATTAAAATTTCTTAAACTCAATCTAGGGATGAAAATTCTATTTTCGGTTTCAGATACATTATCGTAATAATTAATTATAATTTTTTTCCTCCTCGTGAATCATAGTTTTAAGGAAATAAATAGTTGGTGTGAATGTGTACACTCTCCTTAGGTTTTTTAAATTAATTTCGCTATTATCTTATTAAAGTTATCTTATGATATTTTAACCAAAAAACAAGAGTATTAATTAGATATTTTTTTTGTCTATCAAACAAATCACGTTAAATTTTGACAAAACCTTTTAATTCCAATACACTAAAAAAAAAATAATCAGCGAAATTTATATTTTTTAATAGCACCGTTTCGTTTATTGAAATCATTTATTTACAATAGTTTATATATATTTTATTATATTAAATCTACTAATTAAAACTACTAGTTGCATTCATGAATTGTAATTAATTAGCGCGTATAACATAACCGAACATGCTGCTCAATATGTCGGATTCTCCATTGACTTGGACCCAACTTGGCAAATAAATAATTCAGATTTTTTAAATTATTTGAATTTAATCTATATTTCTAAAAAAATGAATATGTATTAGGGCTGGTCGCTCGGATAAATCGAGTAATTCAGTTCAGATTTTGAGTTTTTCGGATTTTTTAAAAATTCGAATCATTCGAATTTTAAATTTAGTTTGGTTTGAATTTTTCAGGTTTAGGATCTTTCGTGTTTAAAAAAATGAACTATTTGGGTTTTAAAATTCAGATAAATTTGATTCGGTTTAGGTCATAAATTAAATTGTAATATGAAATTATCTTTTGTGAGTGGAAAATAAAATTGTAACATGAAATTGTTATTATAAAATCAAATTAACTCAAATATTATTTTTTATAGAAAAATTTAATAATATTCTTATTTTTATTTTAAATTTAATGATATAATTTCATATTTTTCCGGTTTGGTTCGACTTTTAAACGGATACGCAAACTAAAAAAGAAAATTTTTCATGCTTCATTAATTTTCAAATACGGTTCGGATTACTTCAAAACAGTTTGGTTCATATTATTTTGGATTGGTTCCCTTATCATATATATACATATTTTTTGGATATATATATATATAATATATTGTGGCCCTAACGGTAACGAGTGAAAATAAATTGGCCCTTCTAATGTGCCTCATGGCAAGGTCAGCAAGAGGGTACGATAGCACATGTTGTTCATACTATTTTTATTTTTTTTATTTTTTTTTTGTAAAATTAATTTAATACTATAAAATAATGTTATATTAAAATTGTTCCCTATGACGATAAACTTAGAAATTGACTTTTGATTGTGATATGGGTCCCTCAATAATACAAGTTCTTCCTTTCTTACACCTTTACTTTTTAATTCTCTAGTTTTATCGTCTAATTTTTTTTATTTAAGGTCAATTTTTTGGGCAGATATCAGTAATAATTAAATGTTGATACTTTTCTATATTTTTCTTTTAGCTTTTGACAATTCTTGAAATTTTAATTAAATTTATTCGCATTTTTGTTATTTTGTTGGAGTTTGGTATATTTGATAAAAAAAATTATTATAACTATTGCTTAAAACAAAATTTAAATAATGTGTTTTTTATTTAGTTACACTACAAACATTTTTCTAATTTATCATTTTCTATGTTTTAAGACTTATTAGAAGAAAATAGCCTTTAAACTTAAGAAATGATTTCTCTCAAATTCAATCAAGGAAATGCATTTTCTAATATAATTTATTTTAAAAAAGGTTGGGGCCAAAATTAGGACTAGGGTGCATTTTCTAATAACAGTACAGTATCATGAAGCATGTTGTCTTTATAAAAAAAATTATTACTCAAAAAATCTTTTAAAAATATATATTATAAACATCACTGATCTTTTACCAAAAAAATGTCTTTTCATTAAATTAAAAGATTTCATCTAAATTATTATTGATTATTATAGTAAACACAAGTAAGAAAAAGACTCATATAGATAAATTTGAGAAATAAATAAACTTTTATAACATAAAAAAATACATAAGATTAAGTAATTTTAAGAAAACCTACAAAAACAATATCTTTTAATTATATTTTAAGTATTTTAAGTATTTTAAGTATTTTAAGTATTTTAAAGCATCTTCTATAACCCCACAATATTTTAAGTATTTTTTAAAAACACACAAGAAAATATCGAAAATATATAAGAACAAAAAAACAAAATCAGCAGACTCAATTAATTTAAAAAGTTCTGACTAATCATAAGATATTTAATTAGAGAAAAAGTCTACGGTTCGATATTTTGGTTCCGTAATTTTTTAAAATTCCAAATTTGTTATAGTTTTGGATCATAATAGTTGATAGTGAAATAAAATACAAAATATATATATATATATAGTCATATAGAACAAAATTACGGAAAAATAACATAAAAGCTTAATCAAAATTTCAAAAGTCATTAATAATCAATTTTCTTGTCCTTTCATTTAATTTAAAAGTCTTAATTTTTGACTTGGTATATTCTCCTCTTCTATTTGTCTTCAAACTCTTGCATTTAAATAAAAATGCTAAAAACTAAATAAATAAATATATATAGGAGCTTGACTTAATTGTAGATATAATGTATATAATTCGATACAATTAAATAATTAATTTATGAATAAATCTCTATTATGTAACAACGTGTATAGCCGACTCATTGTCTAACTTATTACATAATCTTTAGGTCATGATTAGTTTCACATTAATTCATGCAGCTTATAATTATTAGTGAAGTGATAATTTAAAATAAATAATTATAATGATAATTTCGGTGAATATTTATTAATTAATTAATCCATATGAATTCATTTTTTAGAGAGTAGCGTGGGATATGCGCTTGCAATCACGCTTCTTATCATATAATTGGGTTTAGATATAAATATTCGAAATTAGAGTAAATTAATATGTACTTACTAATTAAAAAAGTTTTAAATGAAATAATTTATTGATTAGTGATTACCTGTTTATAAATGTACACAATTTTACTGAAATATGTTTTATTATTTTAGTGTGATATTTTTATAAAACTTTTATGAATATAGTTAATAAATCAAAGAGAAAAAGTTACATAATATTATAAAGTTTAGTAATCATTAAAAAATAGGCAAATTTAGCAAAATAAACATTTCATATACCTTTTAGATATTATAGACATTTGTAATCCAGTTTTAGTTTTATAGACACCACATAATTAACAATGACAATAATGCCCTTGTAATTTATTTACCCTAAACCCTAAACCCGGAACCCTAAACCCGGAACCCTAAACCCGAAACCCTAAACTCTAAACCCGTAACCCTAAACCGAAACCCTAAACCCTAAACCTGAAACCCTAAACCCTAAACCTGAAACCCTAAACCCTAAAACCTAAACCCTAAACCCGAAATCTTAAACCTATTAGGTCAACTAAAAAGATACCTAGATGTGTGGAAGGGTAATTTAGTCTTTTCCTTAATCCAAATGTCTATGGGTCTAAACAACTAAAGAAGACTTTTTAAATGTGTAAAACAACCAATTTCTCTAAAAAATATGTGGTTTTTATATTTTGAGAAATCACGATTTATTTTTAAGAATTATTTTAAATAATCATAGAGTGAATATTACATAAATTATATGAACAAAATATTATATTTTATATGCATGTATATATTGATTTTTGAGATTCTTACCTATGTTAATAAAATATTCAAAATAAATAATATGTCTCTCCAATTTTTTTTATAATGTGTATTAAATATTAACAACTATTTATGGATAAATTAGTAAATATCTCTCTTATGTTTATAAAAATAAAATATCATTATTATATTTTTTTTAGTATTTACTATAAATACCTAGGAAAAAACTCTTCCTTTTGTTTATCAAGAAAATATATAAATTATTTATTTGAAACTTTAAATTTTAAACTTTAAACTTTCTTTACATTTGACTTATTCTAATTAACTATATGTTTTATAAAAAAAATGTATAAAATATTAAGAATTGTTTATTTGAAACTCTAAACTTTAAACTCTCTCTACATTTGACTTATTCTGATTAATTATACATTTTCGAGTTAATTTTCTTGGAATATCATTATCATGATGGCGATGTTATAACTTCTTCATATAGTATTACGTATATATATATATTTATATGCGTCATCTAATTCATAATATTTAATAATGTTTTTTATATTAAAAGAAAAAATATATATAGCTCACAATTGTTGACGAATTTATTAAAAGTTATAAAGAGTAATTAATAATCTAAGTAGTACGGTCGTAAAGAAACAAATCTCAATCTATATTTTAAATTTGACTTTTGATTTTGCAATTACTCTTTCCTTATATTTTTCAGCATAAGCAATAAAACTATTTATAATATAAAATAATTTTTTTATGTATAAAACTATTTTTTCAAACTTTTTTATGTGAATATACATATTACACCATGTATATTATGAGAATGTTATTTTTAAATTAATAGATCACTATTTTTTTTTTTAATATATATGAATATATATACTCACAAATACTATCAAATTTGTTCTAAATAAGTATTATGCAATATCACTCGAATATAAAAACAAACATTAATAACATAAAATAATATTTATATATAATAGGTTCATCATATATACACCCTAAACATAATGGAGTCATAAATAAATATTATAAGATTATTTGAAAAATATACAATTATAATTTGTGATATTGTTCTTATTGTAGCGTTTAATATGAAAATATATATATTTAAATACGAAACTTATTTAACTATTGGTCAACCAAAAAAATAATAAAATTTCGCCAATTTAATTTGTTTTTTTCTTCATTTGGAAATGAATCGAAATCTTGCGCCACTTAACGCCTATAATGATACTTAATTATAAATATAATTGTCCAAATATCTGTAAGCAGTCCAAACTAATTTTGGATATATTTGTTTAATTTTATAAATAAATATACAAAAAAAAGTAAACATATTTAGACGTACCCAGAAAATCCTGCACCATGTACGGCCTCACATGCCGCCCTGAGATTTAAGAAGATTATTAAAAAATATATATTTATTTTATTTTTAATATTACTGCTAAGAAAAAAAAAATTCAATAAAGCTAAATATCTTTAATCAAGAAATTCCAAAACATTAATAATTAAATTTTACTAATTAACATAATATTTTTTTTTTAATTTACATTCATTTCTATGTAACCGCATTGGTCAAGAGACATTATTTTTTACTCATAAAGACATTCCTTAAACTAAAAGTAATTGAACTAAATTATATTTTATTCAAACTTTAATGAATCACTGTTTTACTACATTTGTGTATTCAATTAATTAACATTATTCATAATCTAATAAATAATAAAAATATATAGAGTAGTTATATAGGATTATCTTATAGTATATGTTCAACTTGGACCCAACATTTTTAGCCGTTACACGCAATAATTAAGTAATGTTTGGGATCAATACAAAAATAACATTATCTATTGAGATTAATTAGTTTTTTTATACCAATAATAAATAAATCTTTGTAGCTAGTAAATTCAAAATAACAGCCCTAGAATCTATTATCAAAACAATACGGGATAAGAGTCTATTTCCACATAAACTTTCTCCAACGGATCTATTTCCCCTTAAACTTTGGAGCATTTCGTTTTTCTCCACAAATTTTGATCTCTCTTTTTATTTCCACATGAATTTTTGATTTTTGATTTATTTCAACTAAACCAATTTATTTAAATAAAACCCAACAAAAATAAACTAAATCATTCTTTAAACCAAAACCAAGAAATCATTTTTAAACCAAAAATAAAAAATAATTAGTTAAAATATATGTGGTTAAATTAAATTAATTAA
>KE151738.1:50721-60934 GCA_000411095.1 Aethionema arabicum | reverse complement strand
TGATGATGATGATGATGATGATGATGATGATGATGATGATGATGATGATGTGATGATGATGATGATGATGATGATGATGATGATGATGATGATGATGATGATGATGATGATGATGATGATAATGATGATGATTGATTGAAGACGTATTAGGTTGTTGCACCTTGCAATATTGTAATGATTAAAGTTTTGTTATAATTTTTTTTTTAATCACAAAGTATACTTAAATCTGAATTATTAATGTAACACATAAGTATATTTTATTTATATCATAAATTTTATTTATAAACAAATTTCTTACAACTCTCTATTAAGATTAATGCCGTATTTATTTTTTGCATCAGATATATAATTTATATTATTTTGCATCAGATATATAATTTATATTTTTCACAATTTATTTTATATATTTTTTTATTAATTAGTTGTCAAATACACATATCAAATATTCCAAATAATCAGATAATTAATTACATATAAGAATTATTATAATTAATTGCTAAGTTATTCACCATCCCAGTTTTAAATTTTGTTTATAACTAAATTACTTTATTCGCATAATAATCACGCAGAATCTATTATATCCTTAAAATAAATAGAAAAAATAGTCAACGAAACATTAATTTAATCCAACAAATTATAAATTAATGCAATTAAATTAAACCCTACTTAAATAATAAAGTCAACGGAAATATTCCATTAATAATCCAAATTTTCCAATTAAAAATAAAAATAAAAATCTGATTAAAAAAAAATAAAAATCTAAATATTCTTAAAAATTAAACCCCGATTAAAAAAAAAACAATTCCATCTTTTTTCAATGCCATAACTTCATACAGAACCCACCAGGCACAACCGCCGAAGACGCCGCGTTTCCAACCGCTAAACGCTTATTCGACGAAACGCGTTCATAGAACGTATCCACAAGCTGTTCAGCTAACGCAATTGGATCATCACTAAACGTATCAATAAATATCTTCACCACTTTAATTTCTTCATCTGAAGCTCTTAAACTGTACCAAGTTAAGAACTTTTGTCTGAAACTCTTCTCAATATGTCCTAAACATTCCAATTCTCTTATCATTTTCACACAATGCTCAAATCCATCTCCATTTTTACCGTTACAGTTACCGTTATTACCGTTACTTTTCCCCGATTTCGCACTTCTAGCTTGTCGATTCTTTATCAAATCGAATCGAAACGGAGTAATCGGTAAACTCGCATCCGAATTGCTGTTTCGGTTAGTTAAAACGTCGGTTTCTGCACCCCGAATCTCAATTTCGGAACTTTCTTTAACTGGTAAAACTTCTTCGTCTTCTGTAACGGTCAGATCTTCAAAAGGGACAGTTTTTTCAATCTGCGAAGTCTCTAAATCAGTTTCTAAACTAACCCTTTTCGTAATTTTAGCGTTTTTCGCACTTTTCGCTAGATTCTGATCCAAATCTTGATTCTTGATGTAGTCATTGTTGGATTCAGCTTCAAGAGAAGATGGAGTTGAAGATAAAGTACTGCAATTTGTGAAAGGGCTTTCGCTTCTTTCGAGTATCGATGAACAATTTGCGCCTTCTTCTTCAGCGATTCGTGTAGAGACATTGATTTCGTCGATTCCTAACTCTTTAGTTCCAGTAAAAGACACAAGTTTGAAGCAATACTCAGAAGCTGGAGTTAAACCAGAGATGACAAATCTTGTGTTTGGTGTGAAAAGTGTACATGTTGATTTTTCTGGATACTCTTTATCTGTGACTTTACGATGCCAGATACTGTAATGAACGATGTTTGATGGCGCGAAAACTTCGTTTGATCCGAGAATTACGGTTAATGATGTTGCGTGAATGTCTTCGAATCGGATCTTAGTTGATCCTGTTGTTGCAGTATCTGTATAAACTTAGAGGATTAGGGGATATAGATTGTGTAAAATTGATTGAATTGAATCAATCGAAAACTAAATTGGACCTGAAGATATCTCATTTCTCAATCCATAAGTGTAATCTATGAAATTGAAACAGATAAAAATTGAATCTTTAAGTTCAAAGTTTGAACCTTTAAGTGGAAAGATTGAATCTTTAAGTTTAAGGGTTGAATCTTTAAGTTGAAAAATTGAACCTTTAAGTGCAAAGATTGAATATTCAAGTTTAAAGTTTGAATCTTTCAGTTAAAGGAGTGAATCTTTAAGTTGAAAAATGGAATCTTTTAGTTCAAAGATGGAATCTTCAAGTTCAAAGATTGAATATTTAAGTTCAAAGTTTGAATCTTTTAAATCAAGGATTGAATTTTTTACGTTCAAAGATCGAATGTTTGGGTTCGAAGATCGAATGATTCAGTTCAAAGTTTGAATCTTTTTCAGTTCAAGGAGTGAATCTTTCAGTTCAAAAAATCGAATCTTTAAGTTCAAAGTTTGAATCTTTCAGTTCAAGAAGTGAATCTTTCGGTTCAAAAATCGAATCTTTCAAGTTCAAAGTTCGAATCTTTCAGTTCAAAGATCAAAACTTTTAAGTTCAAGGATTGAATCTTTTAGTTAAGGATTAAACTTTAACAAATGTTTAAGCTCAAAGTTTGAATCTTTAAGTTCAAAAACTGAACCTATAAGTTCAAAGATTGAAACTTTTAAAGTTCAAAGTTTCAAACTTTAAGTCCCCAGGGTTTAACCTTTTCAAGGATTGAATCTTTTAAGATCAAAGTTTGAATCTTTTAAGTTCAAAGGAAACTTTTAAGTTCAATGTTTCAAACTTTAACTTCAAATATTGAATCTTTAACTTCAAAAATTGAATCTTTTAACTCCAAAGAACAATTCAGCAAAGAATCTAACCTTGTAAAGCAGCATCCTGAGGTAAAGTTTCAAGAATTTCGAGAGCTTTTGCGCAAAGTTTCTGAACTTGAGGACCAGATTGCAATCTATTAACAATTCCTCTTCCAATCTTCATATTCAAACCAGTTAAAATCCCAACATCAGCTTCAAGACATTTCACAGCTTCATCAACAACTTGACATAATTTTCGATATTTCGTCAAATCTTTCAAAAGTTTCTGAACAACGAAAACCCGATAACAAAGAACATCTACTCTTCTTGTTTCCATTGCAATCATCAATTGTTTCTTCCAACATTCAATTAAACTATTAGTTTTCCCACAAGAAATGCAATAAAAACACCCTTCGATCGCTATATTATTATTAACCCGCTTTGTCGTAAGACCCGATTTTTCGTTCTTGAATGCGCATTCAAGATGACAAGAAAGACCACAAGATTCACCTTCATAAGGAGCATCTGAATTGCAAGTTAACCAAAGACTAGGATCTTTATTATCGTCGTATTTTCGACAAATACAACATGAACATCTTCTGCAAAATAAGTCTTCACTTTTCAATATAGCTTTACAAGCTAAGTTATTGCAGTACACAGTTTCTTCCCCTGAATTCAAAAAAAAAAATTCAATCTTTTTGTCAAATTTCAATCAAAAAGGTACTGAATTTAACCGAAAAAAGCGATTTTTTTACCCTTTGTATTCACTAGTGATTCAAAAATCCAATCTTTTTGTCAACATTCAATAAAAAAAACTTGTGAATTTAAACCGAAAAAACGATTTTTTTACCCTTTGTATTCACTAGTGATTCAAAAATCCAATCTTTTTGTCAACATTCAATCAAAAACTAATGAATTTAAACCGAAACAAACGGTTTTTTTACCACTAATGATTAAAAATCCATTCTTTTGGTCAACATTTAATCAAAAACTAATGAATTTAAACCGAAAAAGCAATTCTTTTACCTTTTGAATACACTGAACTGGAGCTAATGATTCAAAATCCAATCTTTTTTTCCAATTTCAATAAAAAAAAACTAATGAATTTAAACCGTAAAAACGATTCTTTTACTCTTTGTATACACTGAATTGGAGCTAATGATTCAAAATCCAATCTTTTTGTCAAATTTCAATAAAAAAAACCTAATGAATTTAAACTGAAAAAGCTTTTTTAACCCTTTGTATTCACTGAATTTGAGCTAATGATTCACAAATCCAATCTTTTTTATCAACAATCACTCAGAAAGCTAATGAATTTAAACCGAAAAAAGCAAAAGCTATTGAATTTAAACTGAGAAAAGCAAAAGCTAATGAATTTAAACCGAAAAAATCAAGAAAGATTGTGATTTCTTACCCTTTGTATTAACTGAATTGGAGCTTCCTGAAGCAATTCTTGATTGAATTACATAGCGAGAAGGATTATCAATCTTTCTTTGTCGTTTTGAGTTTCGTTGAATCGGTAAAGTATAATCTCTTTTGGCGTCAGATTCATCGGTGTTTTTCTCAGAAACAACTTTTAAAAGATAATCAATGATCTTAACTTTAGTTAATCCTGTATATTTTCTTTCTTTTCCCATTTCAGCACATAAGATTTGAAGAATCTCTTGACGACTCCATGCTTGTAATACTTCAGAAGCTAAATGTGATTGTTTCGAAAGATCATAAACAAGTTGTCTTTTCTCATCAACACTCATTTCACTACACTTTGATGAATCACCTGCAGCTCCTGCATACATAAAAAAAGGATCAAAATTTACAGTTTAGACCTAAGAAATCAAGGCAGTTGAGCTCGAATTCATCGCAGATTAATGGTTTCTGTTACATAAATGATGAAACTTTACATAAACTTATTGCCTAAATGCAAGTAAAAGAGCTAAATTAGGGGTTTGATGAATCGTTTGCAGCTCCTATACATAGAAAAAAAATCGAAATTTACAATTTAGACCAACAAAATCGGGGCATTGAAGCTTGAATTCATCAGAGATTAATGATTTCTGTTACATAAAAGATGAAACTTTCCCTAAACTTATTGCTTTAATGCAACTACAAGAGCTAAATTAGGGATTTGATGAATCACCTAGAGCTCCTATACATATAAAAGGATCAAAATTCACAATTTAGACCTTAAGAAAGCAAGTCAATGGAGCTCGAAATCATTGTAGATTAATGATTTCTGTTACATAAAAGATGAAACTTTTACCTAAACTTATTGCCTAAACTGAGAATAATGATTCAGTAAATGCAATGGAGCTCGAATTCAAGGCAATGGAGCTCGAAATTAAGGCAATGGAGCTCGAATTCATCGCAGATTAATGATTTATGTTACATAAAAGATCAAATTTTACCCAAACTTATTGCCCAAATTGAGAATAAATGCAACAAAAAGAGCTAAATTAGGGATTTAATGAATCACTTGCAGCTCTTGTACACTTAAAACGATCAAAATTCAGAATTTAGACCTAAGACATCAAGGAATTGAGCTCGAATTCATCGAAGATTAATGATCTCTGTTCCATAAATGATGAAACTTATTGTCTTAATTGAGAATAACGATTTAGTAAATGCAACTAAAAGAGCTAAATTAGGGATTTGATCACTCATTTGCAGCTACTATACATATTAAAGGATCAAATTTCACAGTTTAGAGTCTTTAGATCTAAAAATCAAGGCAATGGAGCTTGAATTCATCGCAGGTTAATGATTTTGTTTACTAAAAGCTGAAACTTGACCTAAACCTATTGCCTAAATGCAACTAAAAGAGCTAAATTAGGAATTTGATGAATCATTTGCAGCTACTATACATGAAAAAGGATCAAATTTTACAATTTAGACCTAAGAAATCAAGGCATTGAAGCTCTAATTCCTCGCAGATTAATGATTTCTGTTACATAAATGACAAAACTTTACCTAAACTCATTGCCCAAATTGACAAAAATATCAAATACAAGTGCTAAATTAGGGATTTGATGAATCACTTAGAGCTCCTATACACATACTAGGATCAAAAATCCCAATTTAAACCTAAGAAATCGAAGTAATGGCACTCGAATTCATCGCAAACTAATGATTTCTGTTACATAAATGATGAAAATTGTTGCCTAAATTGAGACTAATGGATTCAGTAAATGCAACTACAAGAGCTAAATTATGGATTTGAAACAAAGAAACTTCAACCACCATTAAAGAAACCATATTGAATTCTCACATCAAAGAAAGGATCTTTAACATCAAAAGAGAATCAAAGATGATTCTTTGAACAAGTGAGAAGTCACATTTACATCAGTGACATAAAACAGAATCTAATTCCATTCTAGACACAAGGCAAAGTCTTTTGTCTGAAATAAACACAAAATTCATCAGCCAATGAACTTCATGAGAACATAAACAGCAGAATCAGCAAATCATAAACTTTAAACGAAAAAAAATTGGATTTTGATGAAACCCAGTAAGAAATTAGCAAAAAAAAAAAAGTCTATTTTAGTTAAATAAGCATCCAAAGCTTCATCATCATTATTCATTACCTAAAAAAAACTATAAAATAATAAACAAAAAGTAAAACCCAAGAAATTTTAAGCATTAAAGTACACGAATTTCGATGAATCTATAAGCAAAGAATGAAACCCAGAAATCTGAAAAGAGAGATTTATAAGTTTTTTTACCATCAAGAGAAGAATCCATTATGTAGCAAAACTAATCAAACCCACATTACCAATATGAACAAATCTTCAAAAAACCCTACAATATAAAAAAAATTAAAAATCAAAACTTTAGGGTTAAAAATCAGAGATTATGATGTGGGTATGAATAAAAACAAGATTGAAAGAGAGAGATCGTGAAAAAAGAGAGAAAAAGATAAGAAAATACGAGAAAAGAGAGAAAAAAAAGAGAGAAGCTTTACCCAATAAGGGAAGATAGTGGAAAAATTTCTTCGATGAAAGAAAGAGAAATCGAACGGCTCTTTCTCTCTCCTGAGGAGAACAGAGGGACCTGAGGAGAGAGAGAGACGCTGTAAGCGAGGTAGAGAGAGAGCTTGAGGAGAGAGGCTTAAAGAGATGAGGGGAGATGCAGTTTTATGTGGGACCACAAGGTAAAATAAAACGTATTTATTTTTATATTTTTGTGTTATTGAGAATAATAGTGTAATTATACATATATTTTTTTCTGTTAAAATATATATATATATATATATTTTTTCTTTTATTATATTAATGGTAAAATATATATATTTTTTTATATTTTTTTTTTCCTCATATTTTTTTATATTTTGTTTAGGTATTTTACTTTTGTGTTTTAAATTATTTTCGTCACATCTATATTTTTTAATCTATTTATCGACAACAAACCGTTTTAATTAATTTATCATGTAGGTCACAATTCGTTACAATCTTCGACTGTTTGTTAGATTTGAATTCTGATCTTTTAGAAAATTAAAGAAAAACAATTAAGTAGATACTATGAAACTACCTTGCTTTGGGCTTCATTGCATCCTTATAGATTCGAATTTAGTTTGTTTTATTGAGGAGAATTAATATTACTCATTAGTTAGAAAAAAAAATGTTTATCCATCTATGTATTTAAGGACATTTGGATTCAATCAACAGTGAGTAAATTTTATGTATTTTAAATTGTATTCAATTAATAAAATCGATTTGTAACCCGAAAAGAAACAAAAATTCATGTGCATGATTCTCGTGTTATTTTCAGTTTCAGTTCATGTATTTTAATTGTTTCCTTTTTAGTTACTTTTACTTTATTTGTGTTGGATAGTGAATTTTGGATTTTTTCGATTTTATTTTTAACATGAATTTGTACCACAAGTCCTATTCAATTGACAAATTGTTATACGAATCGTAATATGGTGAGTTTGAGTTCGAATGCCTGGAATATCAAAAAAAACGTCTTACCATTGGACTACTTTGTTCTGGTTTTCGGTTTTAGTTATGTATTTTACTTGTTTCCTTTTAAATTTTTTGTTTTACTTTATTTGCGTTGGATAGTGATTTTGGAATAAATTTAATATCAAATAAATTTTGGTCGAACTAAGAGTAAACAAATGTATGACAAAAAAAAGTAAATGGAAAAATTTATTATTAAGTAACATATTAGAATGAACCCCAAAAAATATTTAGACAAAATATTTACAAGAAGAAAACACATTAAATAAATAAATTCATATAGCGATAAACAAACATAACAAAATAAAAATAGTTTGATAGATTATTTTATAAATCATACGATAATATAATGTAAAACAATATAAAATGATTTATAAATTTTGTAACAACAAAAAAACTAGAAACTTTTTATTTTAGTTTTATTGTGTATTTGAAACCGTAAAATTGTCTTGTGTTAGACTATAGTTTTGTCTTTACAAAAATAAGTGTATTTTTTCTTTATAAACATTAACTAATACTACTAGTTTTTAAAATAACTTATCTATATTTCTGTCACATCTTTATGCTTTATTCTTCAACAATATGCATTATTATTCAAGTTATTAAATAATATATCATCAATAATAGGAGCTGTATAATTTAACCACATCAAACATTTTTACAATAATTAAAATTAAAATATATTTTCACGTGTTAGAAACTTTAAGATTTCGAATATGTGGTGCAATTTCCAAAATAAATTGCATGATTCTTTATTTTTTCCGTGTTTATATTATGATATTCCATATATGGAATTTGTTCCCAAAATAAATAAATAAAATATATTATTCGAACGCGAATTAAAAAAGATAATAGTATTCTTAAGTGGTCAATGATGGCAAAATAACACAAATACCATTTGATAAATTTTCAATGGATAATAATTAAGTGACACTTATCTTTCTATTTTAAAATAGTTTCACTTTCTAAAAATAATTTTATTTTGATGACACGTGTTATTTAACCATTGGAAGGTTACATCTATTGAATGCTGTGCGTGTTACGGGAACATTGGCTACAATATCACTAAACGAGAAGACTTTGCTTTAAAGTGGAGAAAACGACACGTGACAAAATATTTAATTATTTATATTAACAATAACAAATAAATAAATGATTTTTTTATCCAAAAATAAATAAATGATTTAATTAGCTTTTGTTATATATATTTCGTAAGAACAAATCTTATTATTTTAAATAAAAAGATATAGTGGTTTACGAGTTATTAATATCTTAATTTTATAACTAAAAAAAACGAATATACGATTGATCATAATCCATTGTATATGAAATATTTTATAAAATAGTATAAGTTTATATCACTAATATATAAATGTACATTATTCGAATTATTTAATACAAATGCAACATCGTTTTTTATATAACATGTTGTATATTTTTATCTTTATTTTTAAAAATATAAGAAAATAGTTCTAGCTAGAGAGAAAGCATTTAGTTACACAAATATTGATATATATATAATTAATATCTAAAGATTAAATCATTTAAATAATTAGATAAATTATATTTGTATGCTGTAAATACAAATTATTAAGATAAAAATAATTAAATTTCTAAATTGGGATTATATTATCAAGTATAGTTTATTAAATATGGACTATATAAAATAAATATTAGACGAGATTACTAAATATTGTAAAATTCCTAAAATTAATATCTACTTGTAAGACTTTCAACGCCTAAAATTAATATATTTTTTCTTTTTGTCTCAAACACACATTTTAGACAATTATAGTATGTTGTAATTAAATATAATATATATTTATATTCTAAAGGTATGATATTAGAACTCGCATGTGTTTCCAATTTACATTTTCTTAAAAAACCAAAATTCTATATAAATATATAAATTAATAATTATTTATCTCATCCTCATAAATAAACACTCAAAATTAAATTTGTTGTTTTATACGAAATTCTTTGAACTCTTATATGTACCAATTATTTATATTTACTATTGGAATAGATGATGATTGATGAGATATAATAAAAAAAAATAAACAAAATTTTAAAAATTAAAATAGTTTCCTAATATAGAGAGAAAAAATAAAATAGAAAAAAAACATTTGGTTAGGCTTATTTGGTATTTACATTGAAGTAGTTGTTGAATATTCACCTAACCTAATAATAACCATCAATGCCATAGGGAAACTATAATTTATTTATCTATTAAAATAGGGTCTTGATTATACATATAAAGCTATATATTTAATTTGATGCATAATGTTTAATTATTATTTTAGCAGTATTTTATTTACAGAAAAAAAACCCTTTACAATTTGATTTTCCTTAAAATTTTGTTCAAAAAAAAAAGTAAAATAGTAGAGACTAATATCATTTTATTAAGTTTCAAAATCGATTTCTAATTAAATTATTAAGTGTTTTATTTATAAAGAACGCAAAATCTATACATATGTACTTTTTTTTTACGATATCTATAGTTATTCATAAATTGGATAAAATA
>KE151738.1:28224-50541 GCA_000411095.1 Aethionema arabicum | reverse complement strand
TATATATATATATATATGTAATAAAATGGTTAGGGTAGATGGTGGTAGAAATAAATATTGTGAATCGGCAAGTTGCAACTTACCAAAAACGAAAATATATATTTCAAAAATACAATTTTAATGTTATCATCTTACGTGGTCCCTAAAGGTTTGTTCATTTCTGAATTCTGATGACTTTATAAATAAATAAAAAAAATATTTCTATTAAAGAACTATAAATCATTGCATGGGGTAACTAGATAATGTATATATTATTTACATTTCACAATATTTTATTTGCGATTAAGCGTTCATATGTTCAACACTTGGGAGTTGACGTGTGTGTGTATATATATATAAAGAGTATGATAATTGTGGATTAATTTACATTTTAATAATATTATTAAAAAAAATTATATATTAGATATAAGTTTACTAATTTAATCAGTTGAATAGCTATATACAAATTAGAATAGTATGGATATATCATATATCTAAAAACAGTCTTGAAAATATATAATTTTATGGTAACTATTTTTTTTTGTTTGATAGTGTATTTTATATTAAAAAAAAAGGAATTACCTAAAATGCCCTAATTCAAACATTTTTTGCAAATGTGCCATTTTTGTAGGGTTTACCAATTATACTCTTGGGTCTATTGTTATGATATTTTTGAAAAAATGCTTGAATGGAGAAATTTTCTAAAAATCAATTATGCAAAATACCCTAATTGAATACATTTTTCCAAATTTTTCATAAAGTGTGAGGGTATACCACTTATATTGTTGGGTATAATGTTAGGGCATTTTTGCAAAAAATGCTTGATTAGGGTATTTTTGCAAAAAATGTTTGAATGAGGGCATTTTTGCAATTCCCCTTAAAAAAATTAGATTATTAATATTTTAGATATTGACTTCAATATAGTGTGAGTTTTGTCGCATAATCATGAATTTCTAGTAATATTGCATATATAACGCAAGTATTCACATTGTGCTTTTATATATTAAAATATTATTTGAAATGATTTAAATAGGTTATTAAATTTCGGTCGGAACAAAGTAATTCAATGGTAAAGTGTTTTTCTCATATATTCTGGGTATTCGGGTTTGAAGAATCCACCATAATGCGGTTTGTGCAATAATTTGTTTATTAAGTAAAGTTTGTGACCTAAATTGATGTTAGAAAAAAATTATTAAACTCCGGTAAGTTATTTACATCGGGTAAAAGTAAAAAAAAAATATATTTAATTATTCATTTTATTTCTTTGAAATAGTATAGTGTATAAAATATTAAGAAAACAAAAATCAGCAGCATAATAATTGAAACTTTATCACAAAAAGGGACTTAAACTTGTAATTGGGTATATAAAATGGTCCAATCCAATCAACATAATAATGTCAATTTGTAGCACTTTTATGGCAATTTAAACATATCGCACCAACCAAAAATAAAATAATAATTGTTATAATATTAATAAAATATATCTAAAAATAAAGTGATAAGGAGTTAGTTATATGGTAAGCTTTGATATATATTTAGACATCTTTAGGTTATTGCTTTTACACAGCAATTCCACTTATATATAACACACACAAAAGATGCAAAAAGATTGTTGCAAAAAGATGCTCTATGTGATCAATTTAATAGGATTATTATTTAATTTTCAGTATATTAAATTTAATTTTCTTGATTGACAAATTTAAATTCTGTAATTTTTTATACAACGTACAAAAGCATACCGACATTTCAAATTTTGTTGACATAGTTTTTTAAAAAAAACTTTTTTTGTTATATAAAAATAACATATATAAGTAAATGCAAAAAAAATATATATTTTACAATTTCACCATTAAGTCCTTACAAATGTTGATATAGAAATCAAACCCGAAACCCCAATGTTTAAAAAATATTAAATAAAATCTTCATATTTCAAGAGCATGAAAAAAAAAACTTTATTATACCACAACGACTATAAAATCTTAAGGATTCCAGGAACAACTGTGTTTTGATTTTTAAATAAAAAGAACACAAAATCCTGTAAAACTTATCTATTAATGGTTGTTTATAAATGATTGTTGACATAATATGTGGTTGTTTTTACGTAATTTGTGGGTCGGGTTTATATTATTTTGTGTTTTTTTAATTAAAATACAATTGTTTTGGACCTTTGGTTGATAATAAAAACATAACCCTATCTTGAAATCTATTGGAATTTTAATATCTTTAAGCCTTAAGAATTAATTTGCGTGTTTTTTAACAGTAATTTTTTTTTTTGAATAAAAGATACTAATCAAATAATTTTATTTTAAGTTTATAGAAAATGTTTTTTTTTCTAAATTCAGAATGTGTTTTTTTTATATATAACAAGAATATAGTAAAATCGGCCCATATGTTCCTTCAAAATATTTTAGGCCCATTATGCAGAGAAAAATAAGGCCCATTTAGTAGAACTCCTACAATAAACAACAAAGTGAATAGTTTTACATAACGCAACAAAAAATATTTGATTTACAACTTTGAGAAATGATGTGAAGTATATACAAAATTAGAAATTTTCTAATCTTTGCTAAAAACGTGAATATTAAAATATTTCGTGAATATGGTAAAATTATCAGTAGATATTATTGTATTTCTTCAATATAGTTTCATGAGTAGACTATAGATATTATTGCATTTCATTTTTTAGTTATAAAAAAATAGAATTAATTTAACATTTTCAATAAAGTATAATTAAGAATAATAATATTTCAGGATATATTTTGATTAATATATATATATATACATATATATATATTTCAGGGAAGTACACTTATAATTATTATCAAGAAGAGCGTGTTAGTCCAAATTTATTTAATCTACCAAAAGATAGTCATGTTCAATCAATTACGTTTTAAAAACTTAAAATATTCTTACAATAATAAGGATTTTATTTTCATCCATATATTCATTTTAATTATCTGGAAAAAACTCAAATCATTATGAATTATTATCTTAATAAATTCCAAGATTTATATTATGGAATTAATATTTTATGAAGAAAAATGTTAACAATTTAATTTTTAGTATAAGAGTAATTTGTCATTTTTTTCTAACTTCTAGTAATTTTTCCGTGTTAGTAATAAAAATATTTATTTTTAAACTATGCCACAAAACTTATATTTTTGTATAAAATATACCGTAATATTTTAGGTGTTCCAATTTTGTTCTGTGGACTATATAATAACAGATAATAAGACAAATATTATCAATAATATATAGGGATATATACTATCCTTTTTCAATTTATAAAATGCGTATTTTTTTTTTAATTTACATGTATCATATTTGGATAAAATTATTAAAATAACAGATAATCAATCTATTAGTTATGAACTTATGTTATACAGTTAATGCACATTAATCATTAATATATATAGTAATAGTAAATTGTATTTATATAAAAATAAAATAAAATTAATAGAATACAAACATCTATTCATTTCGTGTTAAAATATTGGAGAATTGTAAAAATACCCTCACTCAAGGTTTTTTTGCAAAAACACCCTAATTATGTATTTTTTGCAAAAATGCCATAACATTATACCCAACATTATAAGTGGTATACTCTCACAATTTATGAAAAATTTGGAAAAATATATTCAATTAGAACATTTTACATAATTGATTTTTAGAAAATTTATTCATTCAAACATTTTTTGCAAAAATATCATAACAATAGATTCAAGAGTATAATTGGTAAACCCTACAAAAAGAGCACATTTGCAAAAAATGCTTGAATTAGGGCATTTTTAGGTAATTCCTCTAAAATATTTGATCTTTAGAATTTACACACAAATTAAAAAAAAAATTAAAACCTATCAAATAAATCTTAATTTTTTGTCTTAAATAACATTCTTTCTCAAAATTATTTATAATTAGACAAAAATTTTAAATCTTTCAGATTTTAAAGAAAACTGAGTGTTTGATATATTAATTATTTTAAATTAAAAATAAAATATTTTGAAAAAAAAAACTAAAACATCATTGTTTATAATACGGAAGAAGTATTTGTTTTCTACAAATATACGAAAAAAATAAATCATAAAAACAATAATACTTTTTGCATTAAATTTTCCAATAAATATTTGATTGAAAAATGGAAGAAACAAGTGGGTACGGTTAGTCCACGTGGAATATAATTATTACATTCATATGAGTCACAAATTCCTATCGACCAATGAAAATTTTTGATCGGTGATTAAAGTTAAAACGTGGGCATTTTATTGCCTCACTTTACTTTTTGCATTTTGGACCCAACACATCATTTCAACCAACTTTATTTATGAATAAATAGCAATAAAAAAATTTAATAATATTTTACAAAAAAAAAATAATAGTTATATGATTTTAATTCCATATTTCTTAATTCTAGGTTGGGAACTATATATGTCCAATTAATACCTTGACAGTAGCAGATGTTTTAATGCGATTGCATAATTTATACGTGGCAAAATTCGAATGGATACAAATAAGACAAATAATATAAATGAAAAAATTAATTAATTGTATTTTAAAATTTATACCGTAAGATTTTTTATAAAACAAATGATCATAAAATACAATATATTTGGTTGGACCGTATCATATTATTTTAAAACTTACCGTCGTAATCACGCATTTGTTTTTTTTTTGTAATTTTAAAATACTATATATATATATATATATATGTATGTCTGTTAGTACATAAATTACTCTTTGTGTTTTATTCTTTTATGTATATACTATTTTTTTTATGTTTGTTACATGTATATTAATAAAACAATGAAATGCTTATTTGCTACTTTATACAATTAGTCGTAAAATTTAATTTAATATATATATATATATATATATATGTAAAATATGCTTTGTAATACTAATAACAGTATGTATATATTTTAGACTTAACGTTATTATCTACGTGATTTTTTTATAATATTTAATAATCAACAAATAAAGATGCGCGGAATTCACTTGAATTTAGTCTAATTACAAGTTGACTCAACAAACAAATTAATTAGAATATTACACACACATAGGACATATATATATATTATAATTATCTCACTGTTTGTTTGTTTTTTTTATAATAAATGTTAATATTTGTTATTATAAAATAAATAAATGGGTCGACCATAAATTTGGGGATTATTGAACTACTTTGGTGTGCAAGTGGTTGACCATCCAACAACAATATTTTTCCGCCATGAAGCTTCTCGCTGCACTTCATTTTGATTTGTTTAATATAATTTTATATAATTATTATATTTATCTTTATACAATCTGATGTATCAAATTAAATTTGTTGTTTCATACAAAAAAATATATGATATTTTTGTATATTGTGTTATGCATATAATTGTTAGTTTATTTAATATGCCGTATTTGTATTTAATTATTAATTAAGTTATAATTATACATAATATAAATATATTATTTTGTGAACATATATATTTATATAATTTTTTTTTCTTTCAAACTACAACTCGATGCTATTAGGTAAAATACAAATTAAATATATACATTAAATATGCAACAATTATTGTTTGAACGTGAATACCATTAAAAACATAAATAAAAAGTTACAAGTGAAAAATTACTAAGTCATTATTGTTTTGATTATGACAAATATTAACTATTGTTATTGTTTTACATTTAGATTACATAAAAATGAAAATATATGATAAAATTGAAGAAGGTCCTTGAATGACTCGTAATTATAGGTTGATCTTGGTCAGAGCAATTTTGGTCTACCGAAACATAAAATTTTTCGTATAATAGTCAAAACTATATATAAAAAAAATTATTTACAAATGATAAAAGAAAATGTCTAAATTTGGAGTTATATAACATTTTTTATATTTAACTTCTATGATTTGTAAAAAATAATTATAAATTTATAGTAGGTAAACAATTGCATGACTGAATTTGAATTTAATAACATAGTTTTTTTTTGTCGTCATAATTCACATATACATTATTGAATATGAATTATTAGTTAGAATCGTGACAACCCTGTAATATTAATTATACAAACTAATAAATTACAAATTCCACTTAAGTTAAACTTATTATATTAATAACTTAAAATTAATATTATTATATTAGTAACTAAACTTCTTCATGTGATGAATTATTTGTTGTAATTGCACACGTGATTAATTAGTGATATATATATATTATATACTTATTTAATTATTGCTATACAGACTAATTAATCCAAATTTCAATTGTATTTTTTGGGTTTGATTTTAAGATTAAAGTTTAACTTTTTGTTTAATTTTAATTTACATTTTTTTGATAATAGTTTTAAAAATTTGGTTATCAACACTCAATCATTTAAATTTTTTTTTTTTTATAATTTTAATCTTTTTAGAAAACGGAAATATATTATTTAATACCGTAATATTCGTGATTATTACGTACCGAACATAAAAGTGTTAATTAATTAAGAATTAAAAAAAAGAAGTCAACGTTACTGTCAAATTTGACCAACAGACTGCTTGACCACAGCCTAATGGGGCGAGTTACTTTATTAATTTATACTTTTTACCGTTCAGTTTCATACACATAAATGTATAGATTGATATAAAAAAACATATAAGTAAATAAAATAAAACGGACCGCTTATTTTTTATTTTGTCTCCAAACCACTTATCATTTATTAAATTTATATTTGTTGTAATTCCTAAAATAAAATTTGTTGTTGAACTCACGTGGTGGAGATGGGTAATTTAAATATTTTCTAAAAATAAAATTTTTAAAAAATTGAAAGACAAGAGAACGATACTTTTTTATATTATATTTTTTTTAACAATAAAAGTATTATATATAAATAATTGAAAATGACATATACTACAGACCAAAGAAAAATTGCTCAAACTTCATAGTCGTAATTAATATTTTCTCAGTTTTAAATTATAATATATATATATTATGCTTCTTCAGTTATGAGTATGGGGGAATTTCATGAATACAATAATTCATGGGGGAATTTCATAAGTATATATCTATGAATTTTGAAAATTTAAGTATTTTTTGGTATTTTTAATGTATTTACAATAATTATTTTTTATTTTATCTTACATAATTAATAAGTTTAGCTTATAATTCAAAAATAATATATACGATATATTGGATTTTTTTTATTTATTAATATGACAAAAAAACTAAAAAAAATTAAATGTTACAAAATCTTCTAAATTAATATTCTATTTTTTCCCCAATTAATATTCTATTTGTGATTATAATTTAACAATGACTATTACAAAATATTATAAAATAAATTACTTGTGTTTTTAAAAAAATATAATCTATTTAGAATTATACAATAAAAAATAACATCATGAAAATCATAATAAAACCGAAGTGAACTATTTTAACTTAGATTTTTATATCTAAACAAAATATTTAAAATTTTGTTTATCAATTTTCACATTTATCGTGACTTTAACCTAATTTTGTTATTTTCATCATTTAACTAAAATCCGTTAAAAAAAATTACTAATCAGGATTTTTTTTGTTTAATCATTTATAAAAAAATGAAATAATTAGGATAAAATAAGGTTAAGATTAAACATAATTAAACCATGGTTAAAAACTAAACGCGTTAAATTAAACGGCTTGACCGGTCTGGTTTGGTGAGCGCTGGTAATAATTTCACCATATTTTTTTTTAAAATTATTTATTTTAAATAATATTAATATTAATTAAATTTTATTTATATATATATTTCTTCTTCGTTTCTTTCTCTCTTAGAAGTCTCTCTCTCACCTACACAACACCTAACCAAACCTCCTCCCGATTTAGAGAGAGAGAGAGAGACAGAGAGATTTCTTCTTCTTCTTCATCTTCTACGCTCACCTACAAGCCATGTCTTCTTCTTCTTCAAGCTCTCTTAAAGTTTCTCCTCTCGATCTAATGTCTGCAATCATTAAAGGAGAACCTCTCGTTGTTTCTGATCCAGCAAATGCTTCAGCTTACGAGTCTGTAGCTGCGGAATTATCCTCGATGCTTATAGAAAATCGTCAATTCGCGATGATTATATCTACTTCTATAGCTGTTTTGATCGGATGTATTGTGATGCTTGTTTGGAGGAGATCTAGTGGTGGAAATTCGAAGAAAATTGAACCTCCGAAGCCATTGGTGATTAAGCCTATTGAAGATGATATTGATGATGGGAGAAAAAAGGTTACTATCTTCTTCGGTACTCAGACTGGTACTGCTGAAGGTTTTGCTAAGGTTTGTGTTAATTTTCTCTTGAAATTGATCAAAATTCACTGGTGGATTTTAGGGTTTTAAATGTGGTTAAGTTAATTTGAATCGATTTTGGGGTTTTTCTTAGGTTTGTGTTAATTTCTCCTGAAATTGATCAAAATTCAGCGGTGAAGTGAATCTAAGGGTTTTTTGAATTGGGGTTAAGTTAGTTTGAATTAATTTGGGGCTTTTCTTTGGTTAATTCAGGCTTTAGGAGATGAAGCTAAAGCGAGATACGATAAAACGAGGTTCAAAATCGTTGATTTGGTATATTCTATTTAACTTTTTTCTTTAAACTTTCCTTTTTTTTAAAATTGATTAAAAAATTAGGGTTTAATTTAATTTGGGGTAAAATCTGAACAGGATGATTACGCTGCTGATGATGATGAGTATGAAGAGAAATTGAAGAAAGAAGATGTTGCGTTGTTCTTCTTGGCTACGTTAGTTTCTAAGCTAACTCTTCTTCTAATTTTTGCGTTGTTAAGTTACTTTCTTGTAACTTGATCTGGTTTTTTACAAAATTGTTTTTGCAGATATGGAGATGGTGAACCTACAGATAATGCAGCTAGATTCTACAAATGGTTTACTGAGGTGGGTCTTAATCTTCTTGTTCAAGGCTAAAAATGGTCTTTTTTTTTCTTGTTTTTGAAGTTAGAACATGTTTTACAGGGTGGAGACAGAGGAGAATGGCTCAAGAACATGAAATATGGAGTGTTTGGATTAGGAAATAGACAATATGAACATTTTAACAAGGTTTAAATTCAATCACTTTTGTTTCTACAATCGGTATTTCGGTTTATGTGTTCTTTAACCGAGCTAATGTTCAAATTCCTTCCCTCGTAAACTCGGTGTTTCAGGTTGCTAAAGTTGTAGATGACCTTCTTTTGGAGCAAGGTTTGTTCATCTCTTTATACATCATTTGTTTCGGTTTTGACAGGACCGGCCTTGAAATTATGGGGGCTTGTCCTAGGTCTTGGTTTCGGTCTGTCTGCATTGTTTTCTAACTTCTAGAGTGGTGTAAAACAGGTGCGCATCGTCTTGTATCTGTTGGTCTTGGAGATGATGATCAATGTATTGAAGATGATTTCACTGCTTGGTAAGATCTATACTCTTTTTTTTTCCGATGTGTAACTGTTAAAGATTGCTGCTTTTTTGTCGCGGGCTTATCGTTACAATCTATTTGCAGGAGAGAATCATTGTGGCCTGAACTCGATACAATACTCCGAGAAGAAGGAGATTCAGTTGCAACACCATACACTGCAGCTGTGTTAGAATACAGAGTTACTATTCATAATTCTGAAGATGAGAAATTCGACGAGAAAATTTTAGCTAATGGGAATGGTCATGCTCATGTCTTTGATGCTCAACATCCATATAAGTAAACCACACAAACTTCTTCTTCCTCTTCTTTTCGCAGTTCTTGTTCTTACTTGGATCTAATTCTTGTTTTTTTTTTCGGTTTTAAATAGGGCTAATGTTGCTGTAAGAAAGGAGCTTCATACTCCAGAATCTGATCGTTCTTGTACACATTTGGAATTCGACATTGCTGGAAGCGGACTTACGTGAGTTATAACTTTGATTTACGTCACCTAAAGAATATAAAATATATGAAAAGATTCATGAAAATGTAATGTTTTTATGTATCTGTTTTCTCTCAGATATGAAGCTGGAGATCATGTTGGTGTACTTTGTGAGAATTTAAGTGAAACTGTGGAAGAAGCACTTAAGCTTCTTGATATCTCACCTGATACTTATTTCTCTCTACACTCTGATGACGAAAACGGTACACTAACCAGTAGTTCACTTCCTCCACCATTCCCACCTTGTAATCTAAGAACAGCTTTAACACGATACGCTTGTCTCTTAAGCTCTCCCAAGAAGGTTAGCTCCAATCTTGTAACGATTTCCATCGATTTCGTCAATTTTTAAGTGAGATTTGGACTAAGTTTTCGTCAATTCTTGTGTTCTTGTAGGCTGCTTTAGTTGCTTTAGCTGCTCATGCATCTGATCCTAGCGAAGCAGAACGATTAAAGCATCTCGCTTCACCTGCTGGAAAGGTAGCAACTTTGAATATCTTTGTAGCTTTTTTCTGCTCGTCTTTTACGTTCTCTGATCGTTGTTTTTGATCATTAGGATGAGTATTCGAAATGGGTTGTTGAGAGTCAAAGGAGTCTCCTCGAAGTAATGGCCGAGTTTCCTTCGGCTAAACCACCGCTTGGTGTGTTTTTCGCTGCGGTTGCTCCAAGATTACAGCCTAGATTCTACTCAATTTCATCGTCTCCTAAGTAAGTAAAAAACTTAATCTATTCAATTTCATCATCTCTTTAAGTTAGTTTTCTCTTGGGATGGTGGAGAAAAAAGCCCCTAAACTATCTGTTTTTGGCAAAACAAACTCTAAACTATCAAGTCGGCGAAAAAACTTCTAAACTTTGGTTTTTGGGCGAAAGAACCCCTAAACTTTGTTTTTTTGGCCAAAAAAACCCCAAACTATGAAGTCGGCATACAAACCCTTAAACTTTGTTTTTCTAGCCAGAAAACCCCTTGACTTTGATTTTTTTTTTCGAAAAAACTTCTCTGTTAATTTAACCGTTAAATCATTGTTTGTCTTTAATTAAATAGAACGATGTGTTTAAACAATAAAATTAAAAGTTAATAATTACGGTTAATTAAAATTAAAATTTTATAGTTTAAAAACATCGCTTATTTAATTAGATACTAACGGTAATTTAACGGTCAATTTAATTGAGGAGTTTTTTTGCCGAAAAAAATAAAATTCAGGGGTTTTTTCACCAACTTGATAGTTTAGGGTCTGTTTCGCCAAAAACAGATAGTTTAGGGGATTTTTCGCCGCCATCCCTTTTCTCTTTTTGTGTATTGAAAACATTTGTTTTGTTGTTTTGTAGGATTGCGCAAACTCGAATTCATGTAACATGTGCTTTAGTTCATGAGAAGATGCCAACTGGTAGGATTCATAAAGGAGTGTGTTCAACTTGGATGAAGGTAAGAAAAATAGAACACCGAAAAATCGTAGTTTTGTGAACTTTTGGGGATCAAATCTGAGTGTTTTTGGTCTGTTTTGTGATCATAGAATGCTACGGCTTACGAGAGTTCAGCACCGATATTTGTTAGACAATCCAATTTCAAGCTTCCTCTTGATTCTAAAGTACCGATCATTATGATCGGTCCAGGGACTGGTTTAGCTCCATTTAGAGGATTTCTTCAAGAAAGACTTGCTTTAGTTGAATCTGGTATTGAGCTTGGGTATTCAATTCTCTTCTTTGGATGCAGAAACCGAAAAACAGTAAGAAATCATGTCTAAATTTACTCATAATTTGTGAGATTTTGAGAGTTTTCGTTGCGAATTGAGGTTTAAAACTCTTGCAGGATTTCATATATGAAGAGGAGCTTGAGGGATTTGTTAAAAATGGTGCACTTTCTGAGCTAAGTGTAGCTTTTTCTCGTGAAGGACCTACTAAAGAATATGTACAACATAAGATGATTGAGAAGGTAATGTTTAAGTTTTTGAAAGTTTTAGGGAAAATGGTAAAATAGACTTTGAACTTTGCCGATTTGGTGTACAAACCCCCAACTTTAAAAATGGTTTTCTAGACCCCCAAACTTTGAAAACCAGGTTTTTTAATTATTAACATTAAACTTTGAATATAAAATTAAACCATATTTTCAAGTTTAAATTTGAAATTTCGGTTTAAAAAACCTAGTTATTAAAATGATTTTTTAAAATCAAAGTTTTGAAGGTTTAGGGAATGTTTAAGTTTTTGAAGGTTTTAGGGAAAATGGTAAAATAATAGACTTTGAACTTTGCCGATTTGGTGTAGAATCCCCCAAACTTTAAAAATGGTTTTTTAGACCCCCGAACTTTGAAAACCAGGTTTTTCAATGATTAAAATTAAACTTTGAGTATAAAATTAAACCATATTTTCAAGTTTAAATTTGAAATTTTCGGTTTAAGAAACCTGGTTATTTCGGATTTTTGTTTTGATATGTGATTTTGGTGTAAATAGGCTGGAGAAATGTGGAAGTTGATGTCAGAAGGAGCTTATGTATATGTATGTGGTGATGCTAAAGGCATGGCTAGAGATGTTCACAGAACTCTTCACACAATAGCTCAAGAACAGGTACTTACTAAATCACAATAAATTCTCACCAAATTGGAACAACAAAACCAGTCTAGTTTAGTTCAATTTCAACCTTAGATCTTTGTCTAAATCAGTCATTAACCACATAATTGTCTGGATAAGTCATTGGTTATATAATCTCAACAAAATGGGAACATAAATCACTCAAATTTAGTTCAATCTAAACGTTAGATCATTGTCTGAATCAGTCATTAACTGCTTAATTGTACCGGATCAGCCATTAAACACATGATTGTAACTGATGAGTCATTAACCACAGTACTGTCCAGCTAAGTCATTAACCAGATCATTGTCCCAAATTAGACACTAGCCACATGATTGGTCAGAACCAGTCATTAGCCACATAACTGTCCAGATCAGGGATTAGCCACATAACTGTTTGGATCAGGGATTAGCCACATGATTACTGAGCTGAATCATGAACTAAATCATTGTCTGAAATGAGTAATTAACCACAAATATTGTTCTTTGGAAACTAGAAACTTGTTTAGACTTTGATTTGATGGTGATTTCCTGGTTTTAACTTTGATTTGATGGTGATTTAGTGATTTTAAATTTGATTTGATGGTGATTTACTGATTTTAACTTTGATTTTTTTGTTTGAATTGTGTTTAGGGAACAATGGACAGTACAAAAGCAGAGAGTTTTGTGAAGAATCTGCAAATCAGTGGAAGATATTTAAGAGATGTTTGGTAATAAGCAAAGAATAAATCTTCATTTCTCTACTTTTTATATATATATAATTGTTATACATTAAGAAAAAAGTGTTATATGATGATGATCATCATCAAGTTTATGATCATTACATTAAAAAAAAATACCAACTTCTTTTTTTTTAATTTTTTCTTTATTTTATTCATAATTTTTGTTAACTCTTTTATTATTATTATTATAGTACCCACAATAACAAAAAAAAATTATAAGATGTGAATGGGTACTTGTGAACAATGTTATAGAAAAGTTTGTACTTTTGTGTGAATTTTATGTTTTGTGTATAAATAATTTCATATCTTTTTTGTCACTTTAATATTAAAATAATCTTTGAAGTCAATATCAAGTTTAAAAAGCATATAAGAATAAATATACATTTTACAACCAAAAATTATTAAATATATATATTTGAGAAGTGTGTTTTATAATGAACAAAATTAAAAAGTAATACTTCTAAATACACCAAAAGACGTTAAAAAAATTAGACAAAAAAAAAGTAACACCACATTTTTTTCTGAATTTATATTTAATTACGAAAATACTATTTTTCTCTATTATTTGTAATTTTTAAAACATGAAAATATACGATAAATAAAATAATAAAAGCATTTGTACGAAACCTTCTAGTTGGTCGGGAAGTGCTCGTTGTTAGTTGAGAATGTTAAACTTTAATATACATATTAAATAATAAAATAAAATAAAGTAATAATAATTAGCACGTGACTTGAATGTGACACGTGCGAAATAAAAAGTAGGTGAAGAAACTTTCCAACCATAAAATGTGTTTCTTTTCCTCTTTCAAGTTTCAACTACTTTTTGTTCTCTGTTTCTCTCCAACTTTCTAGTTTCTATATTATTTATTTAATATTTAATAAATAAATTACTTTTTTTCACCATAATTAAATTAAGGAAATCGTCAAAAATAGCATCTCAAAATGCTATATTTTCATTTTTAGCACCCTTCCTTTCTTTCCAAATGAATGAACCATAATACCTTTGTTTACATACAGTTTACATACGGTTACATACAGTTTACATACGGTTTACATACGGTTTACATATAGTTTACATAGGGTTTACATACAGTTTACATACGGTTTACATACGGTTTACATACAGTTTACATACGGTTACATACAGTTTACATACGGTTTACATACAGTTTACATACGGTTAATAATTTTAATAATTAAATGACATAAAAGGGTATTGTTGTCCATCTAGAAATCCAAAATGTCAATTTTGTAGGAAATGTCATTTCAGTGCCATTTTTGCTAAAAAGCTCATTAAAGTGTCATTTTTGCAAATCCCCCTTAAATTAATTAGAGCAAAATAAACATAAAAAATATATTGTATTAGCATATATGATCAATTGTTCGAGTTTTAAAAAGTATTATCTTATGAATTTTATGGATTAAAAGATTTAAATTGATGTTAACCAACCGACCATTATCATTCATCTTATTTATTGATATTTATTCACCAAAATTAATGAATGTATTTCTTACAATTATAATATGGCGTATAAGGTATATTATTCATACAATATGCTTTTTATTTTTAAGCATTTTTAAAAAAAGATAAAATTAAGTCATCGAATTTTATTTGGGGAATAAAAAGGTAACCGAATTTTACCATTTACTGTTTTTTTTTATTCGTAGCCATTGAAACTAATAATTAATATATCTAAGTTTTCTAAATATATAATTACATTTATAAGTGCTCCTCTACTTTGTTTATATTATATATGATTTATTTTTCAACAAAAGATGATGCAACATAAAGAGGAGGTGGATGAGGTAGGTTTATGTGATTTATATGTAAATATTTTCATGGTATGGTATGATTCATTTACATGATCTATCAGTCATCATCATTAATGAAGAAATATTATAAATGAGATATTGACTTTGAATAATTGAGTTAACTTTGAACCACTAATATTTAATGAATATATAAAATAAATTTCAATTTTTTTGTTTATGTCAACAAGTCAGTATCATGAATCATGATGATGAAATAAAGTAAATTAATTTTACTATACCCTACATTTTTTTTTGTTTATTTTCTCAACGCATTTTTTTTTAAAAATGTCTTGTATTTAGACGACAATGTTTAAAAACTACAAAGCCATTGAAAATGGAATTAATTTTTATTTTGTTAAATAANGGTTAATAATTTTAATAATTAAATGACATAAAAGGGTATTGTTGTCCATCTAGAAATCCAAAATGTCAATTTTGTAGGAAATGTCATTTCAGTGCCATTTTTGCTAAAAAGCTCATTAAAGTGTCATTTTTGCAAATCCCCCTTAAATTAATTAGAGCAAAATAAACATAAAAAATATATTGTATTAGCATATATGATCAATTGTTCGAGTTTTAAAAAGTATTATCTTATGAATTTTATGGATTAAAAGATTTAAATTGATGTTAACCAACCGACCATTATCATTCATCTTATTTATTGATATTTATTCACCAAAATTAATGAATGTATTTCTTACAATTATAATATGGCGTATAAGGTATATTATTCATACAATATGCTTTTTATTTTTAAGCATTTTTAAAAAAAGATAAAATTAAGTCATCGAATTTTATTTGGGGAATAAAAAGGTAACCGAATTTTACCATTTACTGTTTTTTTTTATTCGTAGCCATTGAAACTAATAATTAATATATCTAAGTTTTCTAAATATATAATTACATTTATAAGTGCTCCTCTACTTTGTTTATATTATATATGATTTATTTTTCAACAAAAGATGATGCAACATAAAGAGGAGGTGGATGAGGTAGGTTTATGTGATTTATATGTAAATATTTTCATGGTATGGTATGATTCATTTACATGATCTATCAGTCATCATCATTAATGAAGAAATATTATAAATGAGATATTGACTTTGAATAATTGAGTTAACTTTGAACCACTAATATTTAATGAATATATAAAATAAATTTCAATTTTTTTGTTTATGTCAACAAGTCAGTATCATGAATCATGATGATGAAATAAAGTAAATTAATTTTACTATACCCTACATTTTTTTTTGTTTATTTTCTCAACGCATTTTTTTTTAAAAATGTCTTGTATTTAGACGACAATGTTTAAAAACTACAAAGCCATTGAAAATGGAATTAATTTTTATTTTGTTAAATAATATTTTAAAAACTTTAACACATACCACTCATTGATCATCCATTATATATATATATATATATAATATATAATATTACCAAAAAAACTTACATTTTAAATTAATATTTAATGGATATTAATTTTCATAAGTGAAGGTGGATAATAACTTGTAAGAAATTAGACTACTCTAAAATTAAAACATTTAATTCAACATTTTAATTAGTACATTATATAGCTCACAACATTTAACCTATAATTTTGAATCATCTAGAGTTAAATCAAATCATTCCAAATTAACCATTTAAAATATAAATAAAATTTAGTATAGTTTATCTAAAATTACCTTCTTATATCATAAAAATCAAAATTCATAAATCCAAACCGAAGGAACAATCAAATTTTAAAATAACAAATTTCTTTGTAAAATAATGACACTAAATTATATTTTATTTTTTAAACAAAAAGACTATTTCCCCACTTAAAATAAACTAAAATCAAATCTACGTTGCTCCACTTTTTAGCATAAGGCTAATTAACGTCTAGTCAAAAAACGACACGCATTTCGCCTCAACTGAAAAAAACGGCAAGAACTTCGATTTCTCAGAAACCTACAACGACATGCATTCTAACATCACAAAGATTGAGTTCTGTAGAAGCAATAGATAACATGAACATAATACACTAAAATCACTCACAATTCAATTCTGGGTTTAAAAAGCTCTTACAGAACACAAGACAAGAATTCAAACTCAGTTTAAAACTGTCTAGTTTCCGATGGTTATAAGATCTGAAGTTACTACAAGTTAGTCTTGATCAGCATCTTCAAGTTCCTCATCTTCTGGAACACCTCGGATATACAAAACGTTGTTGCATCTGTGTCATCATATTAAGTCAGAATCAAAGAATCCATCAAATATCAAAGTAATTACATCAAACAACTGTTTCTTTTTGAATCTAGAACTACCAAAGATATAAACTTTGAATATAATTTTCAAAATTTAACCAAAAAGTATAATCCGAACTTTGATTAATTATACTATAGTTTCAAATTTGAATTTGAGATTTTAGTTTAAAAAAACTCGGTTATTAAGGTTTAGGGTTTAGAAAACCCGGTTATCAAAGTTCAAGGTTTAAAAAACTGTTTTGATAGTTGAAAGTTTTTTTCACTAAACGGAGATAGTTCAAGGTCTAAAATACCATATTCCATTTAACAAAAACATCAAGAATCAAGATTATGAATGTTTTTAAGTGGCTAAGCCCAACAATTCTTTAGTTCTATTTAACTAATCACACGCTACCTCTGCAAAAAGTAATAATATAGTGGGATTTATCTTTTACCTGATCAAGATCTCACCAAGGTTTCCTGTTAACTGACCATCAATGTATTCCTCAGTATTGCCCAACTGTAAAAACCATGGAAAAAACTCAATTTTACTAAGAAAACGATCTGTTATGAGTGTATATATGTGTAATTATAACTTATAGGTGAGTTTCAACAATATAGAATCACTCTCTACTCAGAACTCAATGGAGAAATCTCATAAATTAGAACTCTTGAACTGAATATAGAAGTTAAGACCACACCTGCAAGTTCATGTAGGAGTCAACAGAGGCAAGGAAACCTGTGAAAGTGGAAGATTTAAGAATGAGTTAGAAAATACAAACTCTCTGGTTAACAAGATGTATAATATCACCATATAGACATAAAACTGTTGAATATACCTTTGTATTCCATTCCCCATTTAAGCTTCACGATAACTGTCTTACCAGTCAAGTTGTTCAAGAATGGTTTAGGGTTTACTGGTATAGTCTGCAGAATTTCATCAGGACATTAAGAAAAGATTGACCATCAAATCACAACATCTCATTATCCGATTAAAAAAGACTCAGAAGTGAAAACACAGTTTTCCCGATTCTTATTTCTTTCCTACAACTCAGATAATCTCAGAACTATAATCAACACAGTCTTCAGATTCAAACTCAACCAGACTGTGAAATAATCAAATGAGAATGCAAAGTGATGCCTAAGATTAAAAAACGCTCAAATTGTACAGTAATGGATCAATTACGAGACAAGACTTGAAAACGCGACATTATTTCAAAATCTAATATGATGAAATCACATCCAACAATCCCGATTTGTAGATAATCCGATACATTTCTTCACTAATCAGACAAATCGACAAGAAACGCGAGAAAAAATCGCAGAAAATGGCGACGGAATAGCTCAGAAGAACCCTAATACTACTCAGCAGTAACAGAACCCTAATAATACTCAGCAGTAAAATCCACGAAGATAAATAAGAAAATCGAAGCTGAGATAAAATTTGAAAGAGATCGAAACTTACAGCCATAGCTTAGCAAGAGGAGTAGTTGAAGAAAACAATCGTTCCTCTGTGCTTTCGATTTCTCTGAACTCCGATCTTGTGTTAGGGTTTTGGATGGGGTTTTCCAGATTCAAGCTAATGATGAACTCATTCCTCGACAATGTTTCTTCATTAGGCCCATTATATGACTAACTCGGCCCATTAGTAGCCCAACACTCAGGGTTTATATAATTCATATAGTTTATTAGTTATGGGTTCATTGTATAATTTTAGATAATTTAATAGTTTGTAGTTTATTTCGATTTCTAATAATCTAAAATAATGCTAACTAATTTCTATTAGTTTATATTAATTTTAGATTAATTAAAGTATATTAAATCATAAACTATTTTTGTTTAGTGAAAAAACTTAATAATCACAATACAAAATAATCAAAATTTTTAAACTTTATGTTATAATAACCTAGTTTTAAACTAAAATCTCAAATTTAAACCTAAAATCAGTGTAATTACATAGTAATAATTTAATATTAAAATTAGAGTTAATTTTGTGTTTATTTTTTTTTTGTTTTAGAAATTTTGGTCATCAAGATTTAAAATTTAGAAAACTTGATTACTAAAGTTTAGAGTTTAAAAAATCATCTAATAGTTAAAGAAAAATTTTGACCAATAAAAGATAATTCAAAATTTAAAGTACTATAATCTTTATTAGTAAATAATTAATATCCTATCATTACACTATAACATCTCATTTTTTTGTCCACACCTATATAAGAGATATGACTTCCTTTTTTTGTTACATTACGAAAACTTAATAAAAACCACTAAAATGTCAAAAATTGTAATTTTCTTAAATATAAGATAACTAGATAAGTTTTTATGCATGCTGACAAAAAAAACATTAGATAAGTTTTTATGCATGCTGACAAAAAAAACATGTTCTAAGTACTAATGTAATGGGATAGTGGCGAAAAAACTTCTAAACTATCGTTTTAACTAAAAAGACTCTCAACTATCAAACTGTCAAAAAAACTTTTGATCTTTGCTTTTACGGCAAAAAACCCTAGATTTTCTTATTTTGACAAAAAAAAACCAAAATAATTAATGGGCGAAAACACTCCTAAACATTGCTTTTTCGGCGAACAAAAATACAGTTTTTGGTCATATTCCATTATTAAGACAATATATCTTCCATGATTACCTTTTCATGGAACAAGAACATAAAAATAGAAAAATTATTCAAAAGGGGAGAAAGAACAATCACCAGTTTCATCTCCTGCGGTTCAGTTTAATTTCCGCAGACAAAAGACGATGCCGATTCTTTCAGATTCAAGATCTTCCTTGGCACTTACGTTCCCACCATTCCATGAACTTAACTTGAGCTGCCATTGTATCCAAATTGTAGAGTTGTAGTGTATGGTTCGCTATTTCTTGCCCGAAAGTCCAACCAAACACACCTCCTCCTAGGAACGATAGTGCAGTACCTGTGTTCTCACCAATGAAAACAGTTAAAAGATGTCGAAAGTAGTAGAAGGAATTGATATATTAGAGGGATTTGATGCAGCGGTTAACGCATTAGTAACATGGTAAAGCCTCATGAGAACTACATGGCTCTGTTCGTTTGCGCGTCAGCAACAAGCAACGGATAATATTGTTCTTTTACTTATCGCCAGCGACCAGCAACGAGCGAAAAAGACAAAATGAAGTTTGTTTATCTGTCGCTTTTATGTTTCGGCGACAGAGTAATTTAAAGTTCAAATCGTTATTCACTGAGACTTTCACCAAAACTCAAGCGACAAGTAAACGAACAGGTTCAACAATAAGTTTTAGGTCTCAGCAACATATCAATGACCCAAAAAAGCAGCGACGACAAATCGAACATAAATTTTCGTCATTGTTGCTTTGAGAAGGTAAAACAAACATGCCTGAACTCTAACTTTGACAAAGCATAACTCTTTCCAAGCTCATCTATATGGGTCATGTGTGCAATTTGAGTCTATATGTTTGCGATCTTCGTGAAACAGGAATTGAATATCATACATTTGCATTTTTCCCTAAAGAACTACATGACTATTTGTTTTGACAAAACATAACACTTCCAAGCTTATTAATATGGGTCATGTGTGCATTTAATGATTTGAGTACCATATATGACCATTTTTCCTTACATAGCAGTGTTTCAAAAGAGACGAAGTGATGTTTTATCAAAGATTATTGACAGAGTAAAGATGAGGCTAAGTCTATTACCATGTGGACTCCTGGAGTATTTCCAAGCAATAGCAGCAGTAGATACAGCTCCAAGTAAAGTTCCTGTAACACCAAAGGTTACAGCTTCCCTTGCAGTTTTCAGCTGAAAAGAGATACACAATTTCATAGTAAGCCAAACTTCCTCAGGACCAAAATACACTTATTTCACAGAAAGTAAGCCATCAAAAATAACAAAGAAACTCAAAGCCTCTAGACGAAAAAAGGCTACAACTTTTCTATTACAATGTGCTTAAAACAAAATCATGAATTGTAGAAAACCAAACTACATCATTGATACTCCATCACCAAAAAAAAACTGTTACCAACAGCAAATAGAGAGTTTCATGCGCTGGTGAATGATAACTAAAAGAACTGCAAGAATCGATAATCACACGTCAATGGAAGAAGAAACCATACAACAGTACGAGGACAACAATGAGTGAATCCGAGGAGATACACAAGACTATAAACAGTTACATATACAATGGATCAAAACTCAAAATCAACCATATAATAAGAAAATTCCATAACTCCAAGCATACTAACTAACACCAGAGAGAGATAGAGAGAGAGAGATAGACAGAGAGAGAGAGAGAGAGGAATATACAGTGGATCCATGAATGGGATCAGAGGCAATGAATTCCTCGACATCAGAAGATGACCAAGAAGGAAGAGGCAAATCACGTTTGGTGAATCTCGTGTAATTATCAAAGAAAGAGAATCTCTCCCCGAAGAACTCCTTGTATCCCATTTTCAATTCCCCTAAAATGGAAGAATACCAAAACAGGCTTTACATGAAATCGCTAATTTCAAACTAAAATCGCATAGAACAATCGCTAATTACAGATTCTATAACTTCTAATCAGATAAATCAACAAAGAATCTGAGAGAAATCGTGGAAAATGACGGTGGAATAGCTCAGCTCACCAGATTCCACAGCTTTTGAAATCCCTAACTACTACTCAGCAGAAAAATTCTAACAGGCCAGAAATAGAAGCTCGTATTAGCAGCGAACAGTCTCAAAGAGATTGAAAGGGGATCGAAAAAACTTACAGTAGACGAAGAGAGAACTCGGTGATCGGAGAAAACAACAGCTCCGGCTCGTTTGTTCTTCTTCTTTTCATAAGCTTTCAATCTAGCTATGGTTTTGTTGGGCCAAATAGAAGATAACCAAAGCCCATTAAAACAAATCCAGCCCATTAGTTGCTCAACACAAAGTATAAATATAACATGGAAGAAGGGTCTATTTCCACATAAACTTTTTCGAACGGATCTATTTTCCCCTAAACTTTTGAGCACTTCGTTTTTTTCCACAAACTTTAATCTCTCTTTCTATTTCCACACAAACTTTTGATTTTTGATTTATTTCAACTAAACCGGTTTATTTTTATAAAACCCAACTAAAATAAACCAAAACACTCATTAAACCAATAATTATTATTTAAATCAAAATTAAACCAAACAATTTAGTTTTTAACC
>KE151738.1:7760-27567 GCA_000411095.1 Aethionema arabicum | reverse complement strand
AATTATTATTATTTTTGGTTTAATTGGTTATATATTAAATATTGGTTATTAATTAATTTAATTTAACCACATATATTTTAACTAATTATTTTTTATTTTTGGTTTAATGATTTCTTGGTTTTGGTTTAAAGAATGATTTAGTTTATTTTTGTTGGGTTTTATTTAAATAAATTGGTTCAGTTGAAATAAATCAAAAATCAAAAATTCATGTGGAAATAGAAAGAGAGATCAAAATTTGTGGAGAAAAACGAAGTGCTCCAAAGTTTAAGGGGAAATAGATCCGTTGGAGAAAGTTTATGTGGAAATAAACTCTTATCCCATATAACATATATCAACAAATCCATTTCTAAGTGTTTATTTACTTATTTATTTTTTATGTTAAAAAATATTGTAAGAAAAAAATAAAAGATTTAAATAATAAATAAGTTTTCAATAAATTCAAAGTAAATAGTAAATGGTTAAATTTTTTCGTCATAACAACCAAATAAATAACACTATATTTTCATGATGACTCTAAAATTATAAGGTCTAAAAAAAATTAGAAACCGAAATTGGTATTTATATCTTGAAAATAAAATAAAAACCTATAGTTTTTGCTTACATAATATATAAATATATATTGAAATATTGAATACGAATCTATATTATTCATCGATATCATTGGTTAATACTTAATTATATACCAATGATAAATTAAAATAAACGAGCGAAACTAATGTATTTAAAATGTTTCATTCTAAGTTATAAAAAAATATATAGGATACTAAAGTTATATATATATATGATTCTTATTTGTTTCTTATAAATCTTTTATGGATTTTCTTCACAATATACTAGTATTTTTCTTATGTGCTATATTTTTTTAGTATATAAGAAAAATACTATTGATCAATATATATATATATATATAATGCATTGAGTTTAATCTTTATGCTTAGTTATAATTATGTCGAGTTGTCTTTAAGAAGATATGGTCGGCTTTCACTCTTTGACCGTCCACTTAATTATAGTTTAAAATGTAATTATATTTTATAATTCTAAAAATACTTATTTATTTACACAAGTTAATCCATATATGTGGAGTTAAAAAAAAGAAGTTAATATAATCCATATATGTGACAAAATAATTCGGTGAACCACTCATCAAATTTGTTTGCTATAATTTTGTCATTTTTGTAGGTAAATTTATAAATAAAAACATTATCTTTTACAATAATATAAAATGTAAAGAAGACAAAAAGCATGCTATGTAAATTATCAAAGATGTAAGTGAAGATATTTACTCATTAGAAATCATGAAAAATTATTGTTCTTTTTACATAAGAAACTTTTATATGAAGTCTTATATATAATTAAGACCATATATATAGATATATATAAATATATATGGGTTAAAAGGTAATAGTAACATCGCACCATATAAATTAAAATTGTTATAAAAAAAAGGAAATCAAATCAAACTTTGTAGTCAAGCAATGTGGATTTGAGTAGCTAAATTATGACTTGTACCTTGTAGTTTAAGTTTATATAAATTAACAAAGTGAAAAAAGGTTAAGTTAATAAGTCAATATTGTGTCTCTTGCTTTATTTTGTTTTTTTATCTTAATTTTAGATTTAAAAATAATATTTTTTCGAATAATCGAATTCGTTACGAGATCTAATAAGTCAGTTAAATTTTTATGCTATATTCAAACATATAAATGTATAACAAAAGTATCCATTAAATGTTAAAAATTAGTTATAATAATTTACTTCAGAAATTAATAGGAAGAATTTCTAGTAATACATTACACGCAGTTTTTGTAAAAATACATTGATTCCTTGATTCATTGGTGTACACCAAAAATACAATTGTCTCTAAAATTAGTGTATTTTTTGGTAAATTCTTCTATGAATTAGTGTATTTTCGCAAATCTTCCTAAAAATATTATTATTATTAGATTTAACATAAGAAATATAATATAGTTTTTAAAAAGTATATAAATATTTGTATAGACAAAAATATCTCTAGTTTATTTTTTTTTTTCACCGAATATCTCTAGTTTATTAAACAAAACAAAATCATACAATCACTAAATTCTAACTACTGAACCCAAAATTCGAAATCCTATATAATAATTCTATAAGAAAATTTATTAAAATAAAAAAAATTCTGTTAATTAATAAAAGTATACATTTAAAAAAATATCAAATAAATATGTTTTTTTAGTCGATAAATAAATATTTATTTAATCTTTTATTCCACACTAATGCATTAATACCGGTCTCCAAAACGAGTATATATATATTTAGCGACAAAATCTAAAACACTTTCAATTTCAATTTCATTATTCAACATATTTCTCTTCATAAAATATGGAAACTTCAAAAAACATCAATCTCCAAAACCCTAAATCTAAAAACCAAGAAAACCAAGAAAACCAAGAAAATCAAGAAAATCAAGAAAACCAAGAAAATCAAGAAAACGAATCAATCTCAATCCAAGATTTTCAAGAAAAATCCAATTCAACCACCGTGGACCACCGTGATTCATCGGCGGATCTTTTTGAATTCTTTACTTCAACTTCATACGACGACGTTTCACCAGCTGAAAATATTATCTTCCGTGGTAAACTTATCCCTTTAAATTACCAAAATACCCTCCAAAATCATAACCACCGTATCCGTACTAGATCCGAGTCCTTATCGGCTTTACAAGGTAATAAGCTTAACCGGACTGGTGACGTGGCACGCTGTGATGATGACCACGTGGCAGATGAAGATGTTAGGCTAATGAAGACAAGTCGGTCTTTGGATTCTCGCAAGCGTACTACTAATGGTTAGTAGTTAATTAGGTTTTATAATTAATAATTTAAAATTAGTAATTAAAATTACAATTTTTGTATAGATCAAAAAGACTTAACTTAAAATTGTTAAGCAATTTACTTATTAATAACTTGGTATTTACTAAAATTAAAATATGTTTTAAATTTTGTAACAACTAATACATATATTGACTTTAAACAATTTAAATAAGTTAATTAGCGGAGTCACCTTATTACGAAGATGGTCAATTGATCCACGTTACAACGTTAATTTTAGTCAATATTCTAAATTGACTAATGTCGAAAAAAATCATTTCAGGATATATTAGTGGTAAATTATTTTTGTCATCGATGATGTATTTTTTATATAGAATTTATGCAGTTATTTTATGATTGAAAAAATTATTATGACTCCGATAAAAAATACTTCTGGTTGTGCCACTATATATACATTTGTTTTCTAATTTTTTTTTTTGATTTCGTGATGAATTTGGTTCTCTAACAATGTGGTTATTTTGTAATTAAAATTAGTAATCACGTGATTAAATAGTGGTTTCTAATTATAGACATCCAATACTAAAATAGTAACTTTATTTATTAATATAGAATAATTTATTAATTAATTACAAATCTAATTATTTTTAACTATTTTATAGATTCTCCTCCGGCGGAAGTTAAAAGTACGACAAAGGCTGAAACGACGTCGTTTCAAAGTGGAAAAAGTGTAAAACCAAGATGGTATGTAATAATGTTTGGTATGATTAAGTTCCCACCGGAGATTGAATTAAAAGATATAAAGAATCGTCAGATTCGCCGGAATATTCCTCCGGTTTTGTTTCCATCTCCGGTTAACCGGAGCTCTAGTAGATCTCGTTCTCCGTCGCCGTCCACTTCTTGGAAGTTTCTCAACGCTTTAAGTTGTAAACAGCCCACAACCGCAGCTGCAACGGCGCCGTTTTGGGTTCCAAATGCGTAAATTACATTATTATCCCTGTTGACAAATTTAGTAGTCAATAGCCTATGAAGGATAAAATAGTCAACGTATTTTAAGTAATATAAGAGACTATTGTTGTTGTAATTTAATTTGAATTTGATTTTTTTTTAATTATTTTGGTATAAATTATTATTATAAAATCAATCCATGTTAAGTTTACTTATATTATTATATTTTCATTATTTTTCATGGATATATTTGCAAAAAAAACACAAATCCTAGCAACAAAATGTATTTTTAGTATGGATTAATGAATTTATGTAATTTTTTAAGAGGAATTACCTAAAATACCTTAATTCAAGATTTTTTGCAAATGTGCCATTTTTGTAGGGTTTACCAATTATACCCTTGAGTCTATTGTTATGATATATTGCAAAAAATGTTTGAATGAATAAATTTTCTAAAAATCAATTATGTAAAATGCTCTAATTGAATATATTTTTCCAAATTTTTCATAAAGTGTGAGGGTATACCACTTATAATGTTGGGTATAATGTTAGGACATTTTTACAAAAAATGCATGATTAGGGCATTTTTGCAAAAAAAAACTTGAATGAAGGTATTTTTGCAATTCTCCCATTTTTTAAATCCTCCGTAAAAATGTTTTTTTTGCAAATCCTTGAAACAAATCTATTTTTGTATGAATTAATGAATTTATGTATTTTTTAAAATTAAGAGAATTTGCAAAAGAAAATATTCTAAAAAACAATTTATTGTTTCAGAAATGTTTAATATAGTTATGTTTTTTTAATAGAGTTATATTAACATTTAGTGTAAACATCACTTCACTGTGATTTTAAAAAAAAAAATATAGATCATAAATTATATTTCATGAAAATTAGATTTTATATTTTCGCACATATTATTAATATACATTCAAGTATCCTATAAGTTCTTGTAACTCATTTATTATTATATGAAATTAGATAAAAAAAATATATTAATTATATAAAAATAAAGTAAAACAAATAATATAAGTACAAATATTATATGTAGAATTTAATTGGTTAGGTAAGTGAGAGGAATGAATGATGATGAGAAGAGGCACGAGAAGGACATGAAACAAAATATATTTATTACATTACTTTTCTGCCCACTCGATCTAGTCGGTTTATATGATTTAGACATATAAAATTAAATATTTTTGTTTAATTTTTTAATTAAATTAACTTTTCATTTAATTGTGTGCTTCAAAATCAATGGCTGATAAATGATATGATAACTTGATAATATACATTTCATCTTTAGACTGTGACATTCACTTTTGCTTCTGTGTCTAGAATTAATTTCATTTTTTTTATTATAATTGTATTTACTTTACATCTCATTTTCACCATTTTCATGTGTATATAATAATAATATTTATTTATTTCATCTTAAGTTTTTTTTTGGTAACATATTTCATCTTAAGTTGTATATTTTGTTTTAGATTATTAAAACTCAATCACAAATCATTATATATTTATTTCATTTGTTACCAATTAACAATAAATAATATTGTTATATAAATAGTGTGTTTCCTTAATATTATCTCATTAAAAGAATTATTACATTTTTTCGAAAGATGTCTAGTAAGATTTGTTTTAAAAATTTGAATAAAATAGTATAATATGATACGAAATTTGTTCGTGATCTGTCAAATATGGGATAAATGCAAAAAAAACCCTAGGGTTTGACGTTGTCACTAATTAAACCTTCACTTTTGAAGAGGTGTAAAAAAATCCTAACTTTTACTTTTTCTGCAAATTAAACCCTCCCGTTAAAATGACTAACGGAAGTCAAACACAGTCGTTTTGGTACTGATTAAAACGACTGTGTTTTGATTAAGACACCAAAAAACACTTAAATTAATCTAATAACCTATAAAAATCCTAAAATTCACCAAAAAATTTTAAATTTTTTGTTTAAAACATAAGAAAAACAGAAAAAACTGTATCTGATTTTTTAAAAGATTTTTAAATTAATTTTGGTTGTTTTTATAATGACTTATTACAAGTTTAAATTTAAATTTAAAAACATTATAAAAATAACTAAAATAAANTTTAAATTTAAATTTAAAAACATTATAAAAATAACTAAAATAAATTAAAATTATATAAAAAATTCAAATACAATTTTTTATATTTTTTCATGTTTTTAAAAAAAATTTAAAATTTTTTGGTGAATTTTAGGATTATTTATAGGTTATTAGATTAATTTTAAGTGTTTTTTGGTGTTTTTATCAAAACACGGTCGTTTTGGTCGGTACCAAAACGACTGTGTTTTAACTTCCGTTAGTCGTTTTTAACGAGAGGGTTTAATTTGCTGAAAAAGTAAAAGTTAAGCTTTTTTTTACACCTTTTCAAAAGTGAGGATTTAATTGGTGAAAACGCCAAACCCTAGAGTTTTTTTGTATTCATCCCGTCAAAATATATAGCTTTAATGTTTTAAGAGAGTGTACTAACCAAAATATTAATAATGAAATGATTGATTATTAGTCATATTTGTTTAATCAAAAATGATTATTGATTTTGATTTATAGCAAAATTCAATAATTAATGATTTAAATTTAAAATATTAATTATTGTCATAATCTTTTAAACTATATATATATGTATTTTTTTTGTCTCCAAACTATATTTATTTATTGTCATTTATTCATAATTAACATAATAAATTCAATAAAATAGACATAAAATTTAGGGATCATATTGTTTTAAATCTTGAATAATTATATTAGGTGACAATTTTCAAACAATTTTTAAACCGGATCATTTTATAATCGATTTTTTTAATCGTTAAACTTTAACAACAAAAATTTGTAAACATAAACTCCAAAATTAGTCTAAAATTACAGCCAAATCAACTCAAAATTAGATTATACTTTTTTTGTTATTTCTAAGATCATAGTTTAATCTTATATTTTCAAATTAATTTCAGTTTAAGAAATACAGTTATCAAAAACCAAAATCTAAAAAACAATTATCACAATTAAGAATTTACAAAATTATTTCTATAATTCAATTTCTGTACGATCAAATGAAAATAATTCAAAATTTAAAGCATCAATTCTTAAAATTGATTGCTTTCCTTCATGAATTAACAACAACAAAATAAACATAAAAATCAAAAACCACATATTTTTGTTTTTCTGTTAAGTTCTTATAAACGTAGCTTCAAGTTATTACAAATAGATCTACAAATTTACAGTTTTGTTTTTTTTTTTCTATCTTTTCCCAAAAGACAAAGAGAAACTTAAAAACTAAAGACAAGTTTTCTTACCAAAAGCTTTTAAAATCTCTTCTCTTCATTCTTAAGGGACCAATGAATCCTAACAAGAATCAGTAAACAAACCTGCAAAAAAAAAAAAAAAAATCTAAAGCTTAAAACTTTAATCTTTTAGAAGATTGTATCAACAATTTTGATTTACTCACTCACATATATGATTCTTCCTTCAAAGTTTTCTCCAAATTCTTCGTAGTTTTTAACCTCTCAAGATCACTAAACCAGAAAATAAACTACAAAATCAAAAACCAAAAACCTCGAAAATACCATTAATGGTAAACCAATGAAGAAAAAAAGAAAATTTATAGTATTTTAAACCTTGAACTATTTTCGTGTAGTGAAAACAAAACTCAACTATCAAAATAATTTTTTAAACTCTAAATCTTAACAACCGAGTTTTTTCCTAAACTTAAATAACCGAATTTTTAAACCAAAATATCATAATTTAAACAATCTAATTAACCCAAATTAGATTGTGTTTTTGAGTTTGATTTTGAGATTAGAATAAAACTGTGTGTTTATAGTTTTAAACACACAAAGTTTTACGAATTTGAGAAACTTAAAAGGTTTTTTCTACAATTTTAAAACTTTAGCGTTTATTTTACGTAATTTAGAAACTTAAAGGTATACAATACAAAGTTACAAAAATTCAGCGTTTTATTTACACTTTTAAAACTTGAGTGTTTTTTTTACGAATCAGATGAAACTTTCTGGTTTAATTTGCCTAATTTTAATTAAAAAAATCCGCATATCAAAATTTAAAATTCAAAAAATATCCGGTTATCAAAATTCAGAGTTTAAAATCCCATTTTGATAGTTTTTGAAGTTTTTTCACCGAATAAAAATAGTTCAACCTTTAAAATACCACCATCTCCATGAAAACAAAACTAAGAAGAGAAACTTACACAAAACAAACACCATTAGCATTAAGCAAAGAATGAGCTGAACCGGGCGGCTAACCGGCAAACGAACCGAATGAATCAGACTCTGAATTCGTCGTCTCTCAACACAATTAACCCTTTCAAAGATCTACAAAACCCCAAAAAAAATCAAGATCCATAATCATATTTAACCAAGAAACTAATCTCAAATCTTACCTGATTAACAAAATTACATGAACTCTGTTTAGATCCCTTTTCTTTAGGAGTAGATTCAATATTTTCCAAACCTAATTCATCTTCTTGAATTGGAACATGAATCCTTACAGAACTTAAAGTTCCAACATTTGGTGAACTCCAAGTTCTTCGAGTACTCATCGTAGGTTTTTTATCGGTCTGTAATCGCAGTTTCGGATCAGGACTTCGATTCTTTTCAATGTCTATTATACATTCAGAACTTGTTGTTGAATCAACGATGTTTTCGCTATTGAAACTATCAGAAGTTTGTAAAGATCCTGATAGAAACATGGCTAGATCATCGCGTTCTTCGTCGTTTAAATCTATCCAACTTAATGGTTGTTTTCCATCTTCTTGAAGAGATGATTCTACTCGGTTTATTTGGTTTTCGATAGCTGAAACAAACTGTTTATGTCTTGTTAATGTTGTGTCGTCGCGACAGTTATGTCCATTGCTTAACCTTGTTGCTCTTTCAAACTCTTCCAGCTGATTCAAATTCAAGAAATTTCAAGAAATTTTGCAAATTTCAACGAGAAAATACTCATAAAGATCAATGTTGAGCTTCTGTTCTTACCTGCCATTTTGCTGTGCCTAAAGCTGCTTGAAGTTCTTTACAGAGTTCGGGTAATTCAATTGAGTTTCGATTTTTACTTTTCTCTTTAAGCCACAATCTATATGCAGATTCCATTCTGAAAATACACAACAAAATTATCAGAATTGCAGAATTTTGAACGAATTCAGCAGAATTTTGAGCAAATTTAGTAAGTAGTAGTATGTTTTGAACAAATTCTTCAGGATTTTGGGCAAATTCAGTAGAAATTTGGGGAAATTCAGCAGAAATTTGAGCAAATACATCAGGATATTGAACAAATTCGTCAGGATTTTGGGCCAATTCAGAAGAAATTTGAGCAAATTCAGCAGAAATTTGAGCAAATTCAGCAGAAATTTGAGCAAATTCATCTGAATTTTGAACAAATTCGTCAGGATTTTGAACAAATATGTCAGGATTTTGAGCAAATTCGTCAGGATTTTGAGCAAACTCGTCAGGATTTTGAACAAATTCGTCAAGATTTTGAACAAATTCGTCAAGATTTAGAGCAAATTCATCGGAATTTTTATTATTCAGCAGAAATTAGAACAGATTCATAAGAATGTTGAGCAAAGTATAAGGATTTCGAGCAAATTCATCAGGATTTCGAGCAAATTCATCAGGATTTTGAACAAATTCGTCAAGATTTTGAGCAAATTCATCAGAATTTTTACTATTCTACAGAAATTAGAACAGATTCATAAGAATATTGACCAAATTATCAGGATTTCTAGCAAATTATCAGAATATTAAGCAACTTATTAAAACCCAGAAATTATAATCTCAAATCTATGCAACTCCCAATACCAATTCAACATAAATCCCTCTTTTAACCCTAAAAAACGAATTCCCAGAAACCCTAACCAAATCCCCAATATATCTGCACAAAATTTCCAGAATTCAACATCACAAGCTACACAAACCCATAAGAATCAATTAAAGAGGGGAAAATTTCACGAAATCGACGAGAAATCAACGGAGAAGAGAATCTGAAACATTACATATCGGCAGATTCTTGAACCTCCTCGGCTGCGGAGAAAAATGCATCTTTTTGCCATAGATCGAAGCTATTAGCTACCATCATCTTTCAAATAACAGCAAGAGGGGTACAAAAAACAAGCAAATGATCGAGAAAATCCAACAAGAAATTTTTGCGGATAATTTCTCTTCTCTTCTTTCCCTTTTTTTCCCTCTACAAGAAAAAAGGAATATAAATCTTTAGGTTTTATTTTCGTTTTTTTTAATATTTTTTAATTAAAACGTTTTCTTAATTTATTACGAGAGTCCCTTATTTTTAAAATTAGTTAAGTTTAGGTGCTTGTATAATTTTTAAATATTGTTTTAAGACTATGGTGTTTTAAAGTCTTCAACTATTTTATTTAATCAAAAATTTTTTAAAATTATTGATTTTGATTACCAAATTTTTTATCTTTAAAATTTTATAATCAATTTTTTTAAATTAAAATTCAAAATTGAATATAAAATTATAGTTTAATTAATAAAAAAATATAATTTTAGATTTAATTTTAAAAGCATGATCTAGTTTTTGTGTTTAAGGTTTGGTTGTTACTTCAAGTTTTAATGGACTATTTAGATAATTTAATTTATTTTACTAAACTATAATGAATTATTAAGTTTAAAATACGTAATCTTGGGATCTTTTAACAATTTTGTGGAAGAAATTCGTTAATACTTATTTTTGTAAACATCAATTCTAAAGGGCAAAATGGTCTTAACCACAATGTATGTAAGCCGCTAAAGCCTAAAGGTATACGCCACGAAAACCACAAGGAATGTTTTAAGTGTAGGTCCCACTTTTTTTTTCTTCACAAAATCGATCTAATAGAAAAATATTTACACAATTTTTATGTTATTACAACCAGTAATGTATTTTTTTTTAACGCATAGTAATACTAATGTATCATGTATGTTATGTAAACACAAAAACATTAATATAAAATACATGTGTATAATGTATTTCTTGTTATCAAATAAATGGATGTGTACTTATCATAAAAATGGTTAAAACTATTATTTACTATAGTCAATGTAACTTTTAAAATATGATAAATTTTAAGTTTTTAAAATATGATAAATTAATGCTTACAACACATCTCCTTTGTCCGATCTTGTTTTATTTATCAACATCACCACTAATTTGTTGATTTTATTTAATTTTATGTACATTATTTTATCGTATTTAAAAATCTTAGAATTTTGTTTAATTTTATATTCATTAATTGATCAGATTTAGAAATATTAAAATTTTATTTAATTATATTTTTAAATCGATGATTAAAAAGAAAAAGAAATTATGATACATAATACAATATTAATTTAACAAATTGATCGGTGAATTTTTTTTGAATCATTTTCTATTCAAAAAAAATTATAAGCATAAAACTAAACGTTCGTATTTGATGACAACGGTAATTTTCTTCTTAAATTTGTGTGCCTGAGTACATCATTATTGTGTCCAATCAAGTTTACAGAATTAATTATATAAAATAAAATACTGTTAACCTAAAACTACACGCAAGAAAGGTCAAACAATAGTCATTAATTTATACAGTATCAATTCAATTTATTAGGTAATTATCTCTTTTTTTTTTCTTGGGCGACACTTTCTTGCCTCTATCTAATTATTAATTTATAATTACATAATTACATAAATTTTTTAACTTATTTTTGAAATTTTGTGAAAACATATATTTAGCATTTATCGTACATTAATGTGTCTTTAAACACATGCAATGCAATAACATGTATATATAACAAAAGATAAATTAATTATATATTTATATATTAATTAAATATATACGGCTCTATCATATAGCCGTTGATATTTATAACATTTTTAATTGTTATTTTCTGAATAATTATTTCCATCTGAAATGTACGTCTGAACAAATTGAGATATGTATATATTCCATCAGTCTTAGATTCTTAGTCTATATGTTAATTGTTAGGTCCAATCAAATAAGAAAAAAAATAATATATAAAATACTTTGCGTAAAACTTTACAAAGAGGTTTCTTCTTCCAACGGCTATATTCAAACTTAACGGCTACATTTCAAAGCTTACTTCTATAAATACAAGTGTGTTCTCTCACGAAATTCATTTTAAAAAAAACTTTCATTTAGAATTCTTTCGTAATTTATTTCTTATTTCTCTCTTTTAAAGTTTAAATGTTTTGTTAATTTCATTTTATTTATTCACAAAGTTGAATCATATTTGTTGGATTAAAAAAGAATCCTTTTTCTTTTGTTTTTTCTATTCATGTTTTCTTGTTCTTTTGGTTACAAAATTTCAAAGCTTATTTATTCACAAAAATCTCTCACGAATTTTCATTTAAAATTCTTTCATTTATAATTTCTTTTGTAATTTATTCTTTATTTGTCTCTTTAACTTTAGAATGTTTGGTTAGTTCTTTCATTTATAATTCTTTTGTAATTTAAGAATGTTTAGTTAATTCTTTCATTTAGATTGTTGACAAAATTGAATTCTTTTTGTTGGATAAACAGAAGAATCCTTTCATTTTTCTATTCATGTTTCCTTGTTCTTTTGCTTACGTTTTTTCGTTTATCTCTGTTTTGTGTCTATTTTTATTATTCATTCAACATCCATTTGTTGTTGGTATGAAGAATATTATTATATTGTGAGTGATTTTTTTCATGTTTTAGGTGTGATGGAGAAGTGGAGAAAGTTGCTGCTTCTCGTGAAGATGACTGTTTTATGAAAGTGTTCGCGGCTATTGGAGATTCAGTCGTTGGTACTCTCTGTAAGTAGCACATGTCTCTGTGTTAAACTAGCTCATTGGTTTAATAATTCTACCAACCAATGGAGTGCTCGAGCTGACCAAGGTTTAGGGTTTAGGGTTTAGGGTTTAGGATTTAGGGTTTAGAGTTTAGGGTTTAGGATTTAGGGTTTAGAGTTTAGGAGACGTCGGCCCCACGCGGGGGTTCGGCGTCATAGGGTCGNCAAGGGGTCGTCCTTGTGACGCCGGCCTTTGACGCCACGTCGGATCCACGTGGGTTCGGCGTCATAGGGTGTTAGCAGAAAATAGAAGAAAATAGTGAGTTCTGTGAGCTTTTAGAGAAATAAACAAGATGAAGATTGAAAGTTCATTTTTATTTCTTGCTTGTTTCGATTACAATCATTTCTTTATATAGGACTTGTTTTCATCTAGGGTTTTGACAAATGGCTTCACCCTCTCTCTCTTCACGTGATCCAAGATCCTGCAATATTCCAAATCGGTTGGAGAGTGTTGGCCTTGTTGCACACGTTCTTGATGTTTTGTCGTTTGTCTTTGCTGAGTCATTAATCCTAATGGGCTTTTCACATACGATTTGAGCATCTGGTTTAGTGGGTCTAATACAGGGGACGTCGGTGCGGGTGGGGGTTGGGCTTCGTGGGGGCTTCGACGTAGGTTGTGTTAGATCTCTGACGTTAAATAAGTGAAGTTTTTTTTGTTTTTTTTGAGACCTTTGTATTTTTTTTCCCTCAATAAACCTTTGTATTCAAAAGGCGATGGAGGCTATAAATTTTATTTTATTTTGTTTTAGGTGTCTTAATTTAGATAATGTTGTGAAAACTAAAATGTAATCATAAAATTAAATTGAAAAATGTATTCAAATTTGGATTAATTAGTTTGAATTATTGTGTTAGTAATTTTAAGAAGAATTACCTAAAATGCCTTAATTCAAGCATTTTTTTGCAAATGTGCCATTTTTGTAGAGTTTTACCAAGTCTATTGTTATGATATTTTTGCAAAAAATGCTTGAATAAAAAAAATTTCTAAAAATCAATTATGCAAAATGCCCTAATTGAATACATTTTCCCAAATTTTTCATAAAGTGTGAGGATATAGTATACCACTTATAATGTTGAGTATAATGTTAAGACATTTTTGCAAAAGAGGCTTGAATAAAACCATTTTTGCAATTCCCCCTAATTTTAAACTAAAATTAAATTTTTTAATAAAGGCTCGAAAAAAGCTTAAATTTTTTAGTTTGTGTTATTAACTTTTATTTTCACGAGATACAATATTGAGTTATCAAAATTCATCGTTTAAAAGCATTTAGATAATTCATAACGTTTCTTTTATGGAACAAGATTAATTAGTTTAAAACCCTCCTTATCTCAAACTCTTCTGCCCCCCTTAACTTCCCCAACATCAACCCCATCTTTGAGGCGATCTGGAAACTCTCCTGTAACCAAAAGATTCAAAACCTATTATGGAAGCTCACGAACAACATCTTACCGGTGGCAGACAACCTCTTCAGAAAGAAAATCTCACCATCCCCTCTTTGCTTAAGGTGCGGAAACTTCCCGGAAACTGCAAACCATTTGTTTTTCACCTGCGAAAGTAGCAAATCAATCTGGATTAGATCAGACATCCCAGGCGCTAGAAAAGGAGATTTCACTAATTCGATCTATTCTAACCTTAGCCGACTGCTATTTTTCTCCTGTCAAAATCCCCTCACCCTAAAAAAGAATGCATCCTTTCCTTGGCTCCTCTGGTCAATCTGGAACAAAACGCAACGAAAACTATTCAGGCACCAGCACTCCACTATAGATCCAGCGAGCAAAACAAGAAGAAGAAGTCTGGTTTCAAGCCCAAAATAGCTATGTGCGACATCACCCATCCATCTCTACGGCACCTACAATTGGCCAACCTCTTCTAGCGGTACAGAAATGGACTCCACCTCCGCGGAATTGGTTGATTTGCAATACGGATGGTTCGTGGAAGGAGGATGAAGAAAAATGTACCTTTGGCTGGGTTCTGAGGAACCACGAAGGATCGGTGCTCTTCTGGGGAGCAAAAATTTCAGACAGACTCCAATCGCCTCTAATCGTTGAGGCGGAGAGTCTTTTGTGGGCTATGGAATGTGTGGCGACCAGAGGTTTTTCGAGGGTCTGTTTCCAATCGGACAGCCAATCTCTCGTCGAGGTCCTCAACCAAGGTAAATCCTGGGCGTCTCTCCAATCCATTTCCGAACAGTTCGAGATCCTGAAGAGGAGGTTCATCGGCGAGCCGCTCCAGTTTATCTGAAGATCAGCAAACGCGGTGGCAGATCAGATCTCAAAACATGCAAAAACTCTTCATCCCTATTCTGTTATTGTATCCCCTCTCGCTCTCCCCTCTATCAATGAATTTGTAGCAGGCGAAAAGCCTCGACAACTTTCCTAATTATTCAATGAAGTTTTTAGACGAAAAAAAAAAGACTAATTAGTTATTAAAACTTTATAGTTCCTTCTCCCAAATAATCGAAGTGTCTATATATATATATTTTTTATTTTATTTTTACAAACCATTTGTATTCAAAAGGCGATAAAGATTATAATTTCCTTTTTTTCTCAATTTACATAAAATCTTAGAAATTAAACTGTAATCATAAAAATAAATTGAAAAATGTAATTCAATTTGGATTCATTACAAGTTTTAGGATTCATCGTTTAAATCATTTTGTAAGTAAATAAATTTTTAAAGTTTTTATTTATTTCTATTTATTTTCAAGATTTAGAATATTGGATTATCAAAATTCAACATTTAAAAGCATTTTGATAATTCATACTATTTTGTTTTTCACCGAACAAGAATAATTAGTTATTAAACCCTCTCTCTCGTCTAGGATCCATCTTCTATCAGACCCTCTAAACGACTCAGAAGGTTACTTATTGTAGTTTGTTTATACAATAAAACGCTTATATTATCATTAATCATATACTAATAACCTTAATTAATTAAAATTCAAACTTAATTAAAAACATAATCAAATCATTTATCTTCTTCTTCCTCTAGAAACCCTAATTCTCCATTGTTGTCTTCTCTCTCAGGACTATCCAAAGCTCGTTTCTCATGTTCTTCATCTTCTTCCTTCTTCTTCTCTCTCAAAAACCCTAATTTCTTCACAACTCTCTCCTTCAAAACCTTCAAAATCTCTCTAATGGCGTTATCAACATCGCTTCGATACCTAATCAACACCTCACTTACATCCGCCGGCGTAATCTCCGCCGCATCAATAAACTCTTCAATCTCTTTCAAAACGGTACCGTTTAATTCATCTTCTTCTTCTACAAACCCTAAATAATTCCTCAACAAAATCTTCAAAGCAGCGAATCCACAGTTCCCCATATGTATATGCATATCCATTCTCCCACTTCTCAACATCGCTGGATCTAATTTCTCGATTCGATTCGTTGTAAACACGAAGATCTTCTCACTTCCACAACAAGACCAAATCCCATCGGTAAAATTCAATAATCCCGAAAGAGTCACTGAACTTCCCGATTCATCAACAATCGATGAAATTGAGCTAGATCCGTTTCCAATTTCAGGTTCGTAACTACCTTGAATCGTTTTCTTCCCTCGATTCGTTAAATTGATTGAACAATCTATGTCTTCGATTACGATTATCGATTTAGAGCTAGTTTTCATCAGTAATTTCCTTAGTTCAGAGTTGTTCTGTACCTCAGTTAGCTCAAGATCATAGATATCAAATCCTAGATAATTCGCCATTGCTGCAATTAAGCTTGATTTACCTGTTCCTGGTGGTCCGTACAGTAAATAGCCTCGTTTCCATGCTCTACCTGTCTTTTGATAAAATCCTTTACCATTAACAAACTCTCTTAAATCCTCCATGATTCGTTTCTTCTTCTCAGGTTCCATTGCTAGAGTCTCGAAGGTACTAGGATGCTTGAATCTAACTGAATCCCATGGATGACTTCTTGAATCAAGAGAAACACCTCTTGAGTTTGTATACAGTAATCTCTCCTCGTTTCTTCTCCGAATCTCCTCTGATTTCTTGGTAATGTAATCAAGGTAAGAATCAAGAACAAGTGCTTTATCTCTTTTGTTGATTTGTAATGTAAATCCTCGTTTTTCTTCTGGTATTGGTCTCCATGAGAAGCTTTGGATTTGTCTTTGAGTTACTATATGTTCCCAAAGAACAGTGACGCCATTAAAGACATCTGTGATTCTGTCATTGTTTGAGAGACCAAAGGTTATGGAGGTTGAGTTAGGGACACGTGTAAGGCTTAAACGAGTGTTGCAACTCAAGACAGAGTTTGGATTAGTGACGGAAACAGAGGAGCTTAGGTAAAGTTGTACGGCGTTGTAAAGCTCGTTGGTGTTAACACCGTCGATTTCTGTTATGTCGAAGTAGATGTAAGAAGAGAAGATGTGTCGGAGACGAGATAAGAAGTGGAGGAGTGTGAGACGGAGCTCCGGTGGAAATATTAGTTGGAGAATTGTTTGACAACAAGCTAACATACCGATTAGTGAAGCTAATGTGGTCCAATAATCACTGATTTTCATGGTTTTTTTGGTGGAAAGATTTGGTTTTTGGTGGAAAGATTTGGTTTTTGTGAATTGGGTGGAGGAAAGTTTTGATTTTTAGGGTGAAATTGGGGAAATTGAGAGATGGGTTTGGGGATTTTTGAAGATTAGGGTTTATGAAAAGTTTAGAGATTTGGGAGGGAAAATGTTTGATTGAAATGATTTGTTGAGAGAAGTGATAGAGAGAGAGAGAGAGAGAGAGAGGGACTTTGATGGATTTGTATAATATGAAAGAAGAGGTAGAATTCAATTTATAACATTTGGATTTTGGAGCTCTCTTTTTTGAATTATATTTGTTAAAAAGTAATTTGTATTTTTTTTAGTTACCAAAATAAAAATATTTTAAAACTAGTATTACCTTTTTATTAAGTTTTTCATATATATATTTTGACTAGTTCAAAAGTAATTTAGTTTATTTTGATTTTTTTTCATGAAGTTAATTAAAATATAAGAATATTTTAGTTATTCTTATATTGTAATTGTTTTATTAGTCTTCTCATCTTGATATATAGTAAGACCTTCTCCAATAGTGGAGAGGTGTTTATTATACATTTTTATATAAAAATTAAAAAAATAAAAAATTAAAAAATAAAAAATAGAGAAAGTTAGAGAGAAATAGAAAAGAAGAAAGAGAAAGAGAGATGCTTAAGGGAGAGTTTTAAGCATTTTCCTAAACATTTTTATTTAATTTTTTTGTTAAAATCCAATTTAAGCACCACCATTGGAGGTGGCCTAAGTGACTGTATTTATTTTGTATTTAAGTGAATGAGACTAACGGATTTAATACGTTATTTTTTTGTTTGTACTATTTCTTTAAGCATTTTGTAACTGAATGTTGATAATTATTACTTCTATTTTATCAACATTTTTTATAATTAATAATTTCATTTTTAATAAGAAATTATATTTTGGTTGGTATCACAACATTAATCATGATAGATGTTTATATTGTCCAAAATTATTTAACCAATAGCTCAATTATTTTCATAGGTCAATTATCTACTAAACTAGCAAAATTCAATTCCAAGCTAAGAGACAATATTACATTATAAAATAGTTGAATGAACTTATGAAGTAATAATAATGGTTATGTGACATTGAAATCTCACATCGGATACTACTCGATTTTATTTTTTTTGGGTCCAATTATATGAAAAACAGAATAAAAAATAAAAATTAAAGTAGATTTTTTATTTACTTTAATTTGTACAAAATTAAATGAATGGGACAAACAAGTACAATGAAAAAATAAATACATCACAAAGGACAATAAAAGTTTACAAAGTTAAAATAGTAGAAAAAGGGTAAGATTCTTGGAGACAGCACATGAAGTTTTTATTGAGTTTGATTGGTTCTATTTAGTAAGTTTTGTATTGTTTTGTTTTTTTATTGATTTATTTTAGTGGTCAATGTTGTTATAATTATTGAATATTTTGTAATTTTATATTCAATACAAATCTCAACATTTTAATTGTTAGAACATTTCAAACAAAAAACAATGATAAATAATTAAATATACAAGTTAAATAGAATAAACGATATACATTAGAATAATAATATCAGAAAAACGACAGAAATACAAGTTTACGGTTTGTTTTCCAAAAAAAAAGTTAAACTTTTCATTATAACGAAGACATAAACCTTAAAAATTCAAATACAAATACAAATAAACCTCCAAAATTCAAGAGAAATGGTTAAAAATACATAAATATGAAAAGTAATTTTCAAAAGTAAATGCATTTATTTACTACAATTTTTAAATCTATACACTTTAACTAATAAACCCATTTTCTTTATATTTTTTTCTTAGAGTTTTTTATTTAGGATTCAAGATTTATTTTATCTTATATTTGAAGTTTAACATCTAAATTTTAATAATTGATCTAAAGTTTAACGTTTAAGATTTAATGATTGTAATATCTAAACAAATTTTACTCTAACACGCGTATTTTTTCAAATAATGATTCAACTTTTTTTTTATTTTTGAAAAACGTTTTTATTTTCCATTTTTTAAATTCTCATGAAATATGATACTTATTGGTATACTTGGACTCAAATTTAAATTTCTTAACTCAAATTTAAACCATAAATATAAAGAATAAAATTAAAGATATGGAGGATATTGATATGATTATATAAGATTCTACAATCTCTCTTTTATATAATAGAGAAAAAAAGCAACATAGGGAACATGAGAGGGTCTAGATTAGGGTTTTATGAAAGTGACTTGAATATTGGTTTTGTGTTATGTTTTTGTTTGGGACTTTGTGATTTTATTCTTCAAGACACTTGAAAATTAATAAGTAGGGACATTATATATATATCAAACATTTCATTTCTCCACTTTCTTTCACATCTTTGTCTAATTTCTATCAAATTTAACCTCAAATAATCTATAATTAGCAAATATAGTTTAAAATAATTAATAATTTTTTATGAGAATAATGTATTACCGTTTTTCAGTTGTAACATTAAAAAAATATTAGTAAAATTATAATTTGATTAAAATTATAAAGACTATTATTTATATACTAGGGTATAATGTTTTCTTTACAAATAGCATATTGCTATTTTTTTTTTTTATCGTTTTTTACAAATTTTTATAATTATGTTGGTTATGAATTATACCTTTCAATTGTTCTTGATCACATAAAATACAATTACTCATACATTAATAACTAAAGTTGAAAATATAAGTAT
>KE151734.1:36548-50427 GCA_000411095.1 Aethionema arabicum | reverse complement strand
AAGTGTAGAGAAACAAGAGGAGTAGAAAGAAGACGAAGTCAAAGAATTTATCAAGAGCTAGGTTAAAACCGCTCTGATACCATGTCAGAAAACTATATTTGTATAAATGTTTTCTGTATTATTTCTATGGCACCAAGCCTTTGTATTTATACATCAACGTAAAGTAATTTTGGGAAGAAGATGAAATCACGAAAGCAATATTCTAGGAGAAATTTATGTCTCTGTAATGGAAAGCATATATTGTCGTATTCCTTAAATAGCTTGCTAAATATCCGCAATATGATAGCATAGAGAATAAAATATAAAAGGGAAAAAATTATATTTTCTAAAAACATAAGGTATTATTGTTTTGGGTTATAAAAAAAAGTTATTATTGTTGTTATTCCAAAGCATACGGCCGCTGAAAGAAAACAAAACCGTTTGTTAATTTATAGTCTGGGCTTTATTTTATAATTGGATTGAAATAAATTTAAGGGCCGATTGACGCTCTATTTCTCAGAAAATACAAAATGGACCGAATTTAATGACTATTATAGACCACGGATTTCGTCGACACGCGTGCAACGCGCTCTGCCTGCGAGTGGGCTATTTATGGGCCGTAGCATTATTGCATTTTTAAATAGGCCCATTCACTTCTCATTTTATTTTTTAGATTGGACTGTTAAATAAATGAAGGGCCCTTTTGGTATTATGGGCCCTTTTTAGTATTATGGCCCCATTTTGGTATTATGGGCCCTTTTTGGTATTATGGGCCCTTTTGGTTTTATAGGCCCTTTTGGTATTATGGGCCCTTTTTGGTATTATGGGCCCTTTTGGAATTATGGGCCTTTTTGGTATTATGGAGGCAGTTAGAAGAGGGTTCTCTCTCTGTGTCTCTGTCTCCTCATGTTTCGGTGTCTACTTCATTTGTAGCTTTACATTTTTCTATTCAGACGGTCGAGTTTTACTCTCCTCTTTTCTTACCCAACAAGACAACACACATAACGGAAAAAATAACAGAAAATTACTCTCTTTGTCCATTACATTCCATTCCATTTTTGGTGACTATCATCTTTCATCTTTCATCTTTCATCTTTCATCTTCCATCTTCATTTCCATTTCCTCTCTTGGTTTCCTTCATCCCCAAGGAAACCTCGATTCAACTCTTTTCTTCTCTACTCTTTCATTTCCCTGTAATTAATTCTATATCAAAATGCCTATTCTGCACCCAATACTCCTCTTTTTCTTCTTCTTCTTGTCTTTTGGAATCTTCACCTCCATTATCCTCGCAAACACCGATAGCCAAGATGGTAATTAACTCACTCCTCTTATTCTATCATTCTAAAGTTTACATCTTTAATTCAATTACATCGATCTGCCGTTGCTTTCTATTCAATTTGTGATACAAACACACAAAAAGGATGTTGCATTTCGTGATTGTTGATGCTGATCATAAGGAATGGTTATTGTTTGAATGGATTTGATTGTAGTTTCGGCTTTAAATGACGTTTACAAGAGCATGAATTCTCCATCAAAACTTAAAGGCTGGACTTCTAGCAAAGGAGATCCTTGTGGTGACTCATGGGATGGCATTACTTGCAAGGGCTCATCTGTTACTGAAATGTTTCTTCTCTCTCTCTCTCTCTCTCTCTTCTGCACTTTCCATATCTCTCATTCCTCTATCTCTTCATACACATTTTGATTGTTCTTCCTTTTCTTTTCTAGAAAGATATCTGGACTTGGACTCAGTGGATCCTTAGGTTACCAGCTTGGAAACTTGAAATCAGTCACTTATCTGTGAGATAATTAATGCATCTCTTCCTCATCTCTTAACTTGTTCATTATGTTAATTTTCTGTTTCATTTACATGTCCTGATTGGTCGTTGAAACAGTGATGTAAGCAAGAACAATCTCAACGCTAACTTACCCTACCAGCTTCCTGAGAAACTTACTTATCTGTGAGTTTATTAATTGTCAATGCCACAATTCAATTTCATCCAAATTATTGTTCTTTAATCAAATTTATACATATGAGCTTACTTAATGCAGAGATGCCTCTGAGAATGACTTCAATGGTAATGTGCCATACTCCATATCTCTCATGAACAACCTCAATTACCTGTAAGCCAACTCAACTTATATCTCATTCATAGACTTTTAACTCATTGTCAGATTGTTTTCAAAAGTTATCACCATTTGCTTTTGTTCAGAAATCTTGCTCGTAACCAACTCAACGGTGAACTAAGCGACATGTTTCAGAAACTAACAAAACTAGAAACCATGTAAGTCAGACACACTTATTTATATAAGAGACAGAGATTTCGTTAACTTGATTTGAGTTTGTGTTTGGCAGAGATCTGTCTTCCAATCAACTCAATGGAAAACTACCGCAGAGTTTTTCCAATCTAGCAGACCTTAAAACAATGTAAGATACAGAGAAAACATTAAAATTGTATATTCCTTAGTGTTACTCTACCTTAACTCTCCTTTTCAGGCATTTACAAGATAACCAATTCAAAGGCTCTATCAATGTTCTCAGAGATCTCCCTCAGATTGATGATCTGTAAGTATCTTTAAAGGCTAAGGGTTGGTTCTATTCTCAGGGATGAAACTCATAAACCTTTCTTTGATTCTTCTCGTGACAGGAACGTTGCAAACAATCAATTTACTGGTTGGATCCCAAACGAGTTAAAGAACATTGGAAATCTTGAGTAAGTATCCTTCTCTCTTTCTCTTTTGAAACACATACAGATATGAAGAAGCATGCATTGAGTTCCCTCTCTTGGTCAGGACTGGTGGCAATCGGTGGTCATCGGGAAGAGCTCCATCACCACCTCCTGGAACACGCCACATAGACAGAAACTCATCTGGTGGTGGAGGAGGCCAGATTCTGAGCACAGGAGTTATAGTGGCCCTGGCTAGTGTAGGAGGACTCATTCTTATTGCAGGAGTGTTCGCATTGGTTTGTTGTAAGAAGAAGAACCATCATTCTTCTCACTTTTTCGATGAAGAGAAGGGAGGCACCAACCGTAGCAAGCCGCTCTTCACTCCACAATCCTCTCAGGTCCTACACTTCGACTCAATCGATCACTTCAGAGGCCAGAAGTCACTGGATTCTAATGCTTCGGGTGACACAAAGGTTTCTGTGAAAAGAACTTCATCTGTGAGTTTCAAGAATACACCTACTCTTCATCTCATACCTCCTAGCGAAGACTATGGTACGAGCCCGGAAGCAACTCCTGATACACGCGGTATCATGGCGTTTTCCCTCAGCGACCTGCAGAATGAACCCACTGGTTTCTCACCCAGTCGTTTGATTGGTGAAGGCACCATTGGTCGTGTTTACAAGGCTAAGTATTATGATGGAAGGGTATGTCTTCTAACTTCTTTCACCATTCCTCTTTTTATGTTATCAAACTTGTTACATATCTTCTTTGTTATCCTTTTTTTTATCAGAAATTTGCAGTAAAAGAGATCGATCCCTCGCTGATAGGAAAAGGAAGCCCTGAACAGTTTTCACACATAGTGTCCAATATCTCGAGGATTCACCACCCCAATATAGCAGAACTCGTGGGTTACTGTTCAGACCAAGGGCGGGATTTGTTAGTATACGAGTATTTCACAAGTGGATCGCTTAACAAGTTTCTTCACTTGTCTGATGATTTCAGCAATCCATTAACTTGGAACACTAGAATCCGCATAGCTCTTGGCACTGCACAAGCTATAGAGTAAGTTAAACTCAATATAAAACAGAGTTTGCTGCTCCTTTTTTCTTCTTCCGATAAGAACCTTTTGTTCTTCAGGTACCTTCATGAAGTATGCTCACCTCCGCTGGTTCACAAGAACATCAAGTCGTCAAATATTTTACTAGACAGTGAGCTCAATCCTCACCTCTCAGACTATGGAATGGCAAACTTTCACCATGTGAGTATCTTTGACTAGTAGGAATAAGACAGATATTTCTAAGTTGATCTGTACTTAATCTCTTCTTCCTTGGGATTGCAGCGCACAAGTCAAAACCTTGGAGTTGGATACAATGCCCCGGAATGCACAGAGCCGTCAGCTTATACACTAAAGAGTGATGTCTACAGCTTTGGTGTGGTGATGCTCGAGCTGCTCACTGGCCGGACGCCTTATGACAGGTTCTTTTATCAAACATAATCTACGTTATGTGCACCAAAGATAAGTATCTGAAATGTTTTTTTTCTTTCTTGCCTTTCAATCTTTCAGTGAAAGGCCAAAAGCAGAGAAGTCTCTAGTTCGTTGGGCAAGACCTCAGCTTCAAGACATGGATGCTCTGATGGAAATGGTTGATCCTGCATTATGTGGACTCTTCGCTCCAGAATCCGTATCAACATTTGCCGACATTGTTTCAATCTGTGTATTGGTATGGCCATTGTTGATCCTTTTTTTGTGTGTGTATATCATGATCTTTGAGAGTTGTTAAGTCCAAGATTCGTAAGAGTGGATTATTGAGTTTCAGGCGGAACCTGGTCTTCGGCCACCAATCTCAGATGTGGTGGAGGCACTGAAGAAAATAGCGTAGTAGTCTTTTGATTTGAGGTGTTTTGATGCACGGAAGAAAACGAAGAAGAATAACGCTTTGGAGGTTGAGGCTAAAAGCAGAGCAAGTCTTGATCAATCGAAGAGGAAAAAGTCTGAATAGGAACTCAAAATTATTGGATTCAGGTTTGTATAGAGAGATAGGTTGGGACCATGAAGAAGAAGAAGAGACTAGATTTTTATTATTTGCCTTATTGTTGCTCAGATGTCTCAACATTTAGATATACTTCTTGCTCCCTGAGAAAAGGGATATAGCCTGTAGTGTGATTGAACAATTTAGAAAGACATAAAACAAGCTCTAATCATCTATTGGCAAGTAGGGGAGAGACTTATTTCTCCGATCTTTAAATAGAAATTTACAACTCCAATGTCCGTTGGGTGTTCCCCTTTCCTTTTCAAGAAACAAAAATGAAAAATGCAGACAATTTTTTGTTATCTCAGTCTCATTGTTCTTTCTTGCTACTATTATTATCAGTCATTACATGTTCATCTAAGACAGCAGTCTCGGTTTTGTCTTGGTCCGGCAAGTTCACCTCCTCGTACTGGCTACCAACAGCGTCTTCTTCGCTGCTCCATTTCCTTACGAATCTAGGAACCATGCTTCTTACGTCTCGTGCCTCTGATACTTGATCCATATCTTTAACTCTTTCAAACCGAACAGCACTCACTTTTCTCGCATTTCCTGCAAGTATCTGAGTAACCAAAACAAATTAGTTGTAGACGATGAAGATGAGCCACCACCCTGTATGTAAATGTAATGTACCTCTACTCTGTAGATTTGGTGCTTTTCCTTCTGATCTTGACGCTCCTGTTTACCTTCCTCTTCTTCATTACTTTCTTCCCAGTTTTCCTTTTCAAGAACCACCTTTACACTTTCTCCAGTTTTTGGTATATACCCAAATGCTTCACACACGAAACCTGATACTGTCTCATACTGATGACCCTGCTTACAAGTCCACAAAGATGAAGTTCTTGTAAGAGTATAGCCATCAGTAACGTAAACCTCAGAGATGTGCTCTGCTTTCAAAGTTAGTACTGTTCTTGAGAGGTATCATAGCTAAGGGTACGAGTAAATTACCTCTGGCATCTTCATATTAAGCTCTTCAGATAGTTGGTCAATCGATGTATTAGCATCAACATCATATATACCCTCGTCTCTCATCACGATATATCCTGTTTTCTTCTGAATCTCCTCCTATTATCATGGAGGTGACAAATTAAGGTATTATCAAATGACCCTACTCTACTCATGAGCAAATTAGCCATACATCATAGGTTAATCATATCAAGTTTAGATCCATCAGGTATATATTCTGATCCAAATCACATGAGACCAAGACATTTACCTTTGAATCATTTTCATCGAATATTTCACCAACAATCTCTTCGACCACATCTTCAAGAGTTACTATCTGCAGTAACAAATGAGATAGGGAAGAAATCAGTCAATCTTCGACGAGAGATAGAGAGAGGATAGAGAAGCATAGAAGAGAGCAAGCACATACTCCAATGGTTCCACCATATTCATTAAGGACAACCGCCATGTGAACCTTTCTTATGCGAAATTCTCTAAGAAGATTCCACACAGACATTGAATCTGCAATTATAACATATAAGCATCAGATTTTCTTCCCTGTGAAATCAATCACTGCGAAGAACTAATGTATAATTACAGACAAATTATACTTAATTCAAATGAAGGAAATATGAAGTAACCAAAAGCAAATGCACTGATTATTACCAGGGACGAAGTATGCAGGTTTATGTGCCATGTCAGCCACGGGAGTACTTTCTAGAAGATCACCCTTCAAAAACCAACAGAACATAGTTCATTCTACTTGACTATGCTGAACTCACACCCGAGTAAAAGTAGAAAAGCTAAGAATTACTAGAGGAAAGAAGCAGAAAAGGAAGGCATCTAACCTTCTGAACATAATCGAGGAGATCCATAGCATATGCGATTCCCACTATATTATCTATACGCTGCTCAAAAACAGGCACCCTGAGGAGAAAACATTTGAGCATGATGAATAATCCCAAGTGAAACAACTTCTTAACATGCTTTGAAAATTTATTTACCTTGAGTACTGATGGGTCACCCACATGTTATGGAAATCAACTAGAGTGCAGCTGGTGTCAATTGCAACTACATCAATAAGAGGAGTCATCACCTCCCGAACATGGGTATCCTTTATCTCAAGTACATTTTCAATCATGTCCTGCACAATGATTATTAGATAATCAGATATATGGTATATATCAAAGAAAGCTTAAACTTAACAAACTCATACCTGCTCCTCCTCTTCTATGGCACCACTTAGTTCTGCACCTCGCAGCATCAATTTCAACTCATCTTCAGTAACATACGGTTCACTGACACAAAAAACCACGAAATTATAATAAGATTCTTAAAGTATCAACAAGGAGACAGGAAAGACATTGCAGCGAAACAGAACAATCTTTTATAGTTGGCAAGTCTAGGCAGATGCATACCTCCGCCCTTTCAAACCAAGAATTTTCAGTATTCCCATGGATAGATATGTGACAATTCTTCCGACAGGATATAATACCAAGGAAAGCCACGCCACTGGCCTGACCTAGATGCACAGTCAAACAACATAGTGGGTATACACTTAAAGTTTGCTTAAAGTGGACTGATTAATTCAATTAATTCAAACTTACCACAAGCCTTGCAACTTCTTGAGCATTGTGAACGGCAACACTTTTTGGAGTGATCTCTGTCAGAAGTAATATAGCCACCTATACTCATTCCAGAATTAAAACTTATTGGGAAGAAATAGTATGGTCAAACAAAGCATTGATAGTTACGAATACAACAAATGATCAAACCAATTTATACTTACCGTCATCACTCCAGTGGCTGCACTAACACCAGCTTCACCAAATATAGCTGTTGCTGCTTCTGTGACCAGGGCAGTTGCCGCAATATTCACAACACTAAGACAACCACAAAACCTAACATAAGAAACTGCATTTTCAAGCAATCCTCAAAAGAAAAATTGCATGTAGAAAAAAGCAGTACGTTGTTCCAATAAGTATAGTCGTCAAGAATCTGGTAACATCACTTCGGAGCATTCTAAATACACCATTTTCTGGCTCTTTTTCAGCCAACTCACGCACCTATGAACCACAGAACAGCAATATTTTAAAACCAATTAAATCAAACAAAATTGGAAAATTAAGACCACACATGAAACTGGTGGCAACGCAATACACTCTACAAAACAACCAGAAATAGCATTGCCCACTTGTCTCAGCATGACAACACTACTAAGACGAAGGGAAACCCCAATTAAAACCACAACATGATTCACCTTCCACGGCCACAGAGTGGTAATGGACGTTTCTGCCATAGAGAAGAATGCTGAAAGGCCGAGCAACGCAGCCAAAATTAGACCTTGTTCTCTGAAAACCCTAAGAACCTGGTAAAGTTTTGGCAAAGCATTCTTGAACATCAATACGCTCTGACCAAAAACCTCATAGCTTGCATCGACAACACCCGCTGATGCAAATACTTTTTGGCATCCATATAGGAAAACTCCACACACTACTGCCCCTAAAATAATTCCACGTTTCAGCAAAATCTTGATCGAGTTCAGCTCTTCTTCAGAATGGGAACTTTCTTGACTTCCCTCATGATATTGACTCGAGCTTAAGAGCATAAAAGGACTTCTGTGGCTAAATTCACATCTTCGACCATATCTTAAACCCAAATTGGAGGCAGTAGACGAAATCAATGCCACAGGGAGTAGATAACGCTCAGCTCTCGGAAGAATTCTTCTCGAAAGCTTCGAATTTTCACCATATCTTTTAAAATTTGAGTTTCTTGAGCCAATGACAGTTCGACCTAAAACCGATAATTCAAGTGCCATACCCGTCACAGAAATACGATAATAGAAAACCGTTGAAAAAAAAAGAAGTCTCCGAATAACGTCGCTAAAATCTTTGCCGGTATGTACGGAAGAACTAAAGCGTGAAGACAAATAAATTCGCCTACTTCTCTAATGCTCTAATGGTCAGCGACTGACAACTGATACACCAAAAGGATAGTAATCTGTATAAGCAAAAGACAATGACGAGTTTGAATCTGAGAGCTAGGGTTCATAGCTAAAAAGGGGAACCCCTCCCGCAACGAAACGCCTTGGAGTCTTGATGTTGCGGAGAAAAAGGCTGCGCCTTTCCTCCATCGAATTGTTTTCTCAGACCAGAAGTCATGAGCAAGTGGCAGAGATTGTTAAATGACGCTAATAGCCCTCTCATTCTCAACAACCACGCAAAGAGCGTACCAAACCGGTTCGGTTTCTACATAAATCGTCAATTTGGTTTAATAGGCCAATCCAGTTTACTCGTCACATATACGGCTTGGACTCATCAATGATCAATTCAACAATCAACAATGAAAATCTCTTATTGCAGCGGTTTAAGCTTTAAATCAGCGATGCACAATCATTATGGTTTTAGGCTGTAACATTACAGTAAATAACTAGGAATAAAAGCTATAACAAAAGTTACAAAATTCTGATATTTGTGGTGCGTTCTCGTGTACAAAATTCTGATATTTGTGTTGCGTATAAGTTTTTTTCGTCATCATCAAGAGGTCCAATCCAGAAAAAAGAGGTTTAAAAGCCGAGCGGCTTTGACTTCAGTCGGAGTTGGAACTTGATCTTGAAGTATACTCAGCCACGAGTTTAGCAAAAGATGAAGACTTGTCCTCCAGCAATCTCGCTGGCGAATCATACTCTTCAAGGAGCCCTGTAGATAAAAACAACCATGTTAATTCATGCGTATAGATGTTTGACGCCATTTATTTGAATGATTTGAGTTGAGACAAACCATTGTTTAAAAGCAGAACCATGTCGCTATCTATAACTGATGATATTCTGTGTGCAATGGTTACCACTGTAGAATCTGAAAAGTGTTCTCTTAACGTTTTCTGAATCAGATTGTCAGTTGCAGTGTCAACAGAAGCAGTGGCCTCATCAAGAACCAAGATTTTGCTTCTCTTCAGAAGAACTCGTCCAAGACACACCAGTTGCCTTTGACCCATACTCCAGTTCTCTCCGTTCTCGCTTACTGCAACCACACATCAAATTATTTTGTCATACATAATGAGATATAAACACTCATCACAACCTTTTCAAATTAATGATACTAACCACTGGAGTCGAGCTTGTGTTCCTTTCTCCTCACCTCGTCTCCTAGTTGGCACTTGTCAAGGGCCTAAACACAGCAGAATCATCAGTCAAGAGTTGGCATTTTCTACTACTAAGAGAATGAGAGATTAGAGGGACCCACCTCCCAGATTTGATCATCTGTGTACTCTTCAAGAGGGTCCAAGTTACTTCTCACCGTCCCTTCAAACATGGTTGGATCTTGCGGTATAATACTTAGTCTTAAACGCAAGTCATGCAACCCAATGGTCAAGATATATTTTTTATATGTTTGACCCACGTTTTTTTTTTGTTAAAAAAAATATATCTTAATATTTTTTTGTTCCCCCAACGGTTCTGAAAAAAAACTCTTCATCTCCCTCGTGTGTGATAGATACCTATCCATTATTCTCGTTTTCTTCTATAATCATATTACAATTAATTTCCAAAGGTTTATGTACATCTCTTTGTCAAATCTAGAAGGCGAGAAACCGTTTGATTCAAACAAAACTAAATTTATGTAAGTTCACAATTTCAAAATTTTTTATGTGTTGATGCTCTGTTTTTTATCAATTGATTCTATTAAAAACAGAAGAAAACTTTGATTTTCTTTATTATTTCAGGTTTCTATTCTACTGCGGCAGTTAGATTCTTATTTCTAAATTCAGGTCTGATTCTTCTTTTTATTTGACATTTAGATTTCATCATGACTGGACATTTATCTGGATATCAGAAAAGAAAACTAAATGAATTATTTATTCAATCACAAAGAGGTTCTTTAGATAAATTTGTGATAAAAGGAATACTAATGAAAATTCAAAAACTGATAGCATGGATAATGTTTCTGAGCCTAATGATCATTTTGATGATGGTGTTAGTCACTTGAGTGAACATGCTAATGCGGCAAATGCATCTAATTTTGAAAGTCATAATTTTTGCGAACAACCAAGTTCTTGTGTTGATATTTATGATCCTAGATGTTGGGAATACCTTGACAACAAAATGAGATATGTGCTAGTTGAAAAAGGGCCTAAAAGAGAAATGAATCTTGTGTTTCCTTTAGATAAGTATTCGAAACATTTTTCATATAATTATTATTCGCGAAAGTTAAGTAATGGAGAAACTAGTGTCAGAAATTGGTTGGGTTATTCAAAACATGTGGACAACGTTTATTGTTTTTGTTGTAAATTGTTTAAATATAGTGGCCGCTCAAATATGCTTGCAAATGATGGATTTAGAGATTGGAAACATCTTAGTGAGAGCCTTAGAGATCATGAAAAAAGTGTAGATCATATGACTAATATGGAAACTTGAAATGAGCTGAAAGTCAGATTTTAAAAAAAATCTAACAATTGATAAAGAACTTCAAAAAGAAATTGCTAAAGAGAAAGAATGTTGAAGACTTGTCTTAACTAGAATAATTGTTGTTGTGAAATTTCTTTCCAAAAGATCTTTAGCATTTAGAGGAAGAAATGAGAAAATTTACCAAGATAACAATGGTAATTTTTAGGTGCTATTTAAATGATTGCAGAATTTGATTTGATAATTCAAGATCATATTAGACGCATTCAAAGTCACGAAATTCATCATCACTATCTTCAGGGGCGGATTTAGAAAATTTTGTTAGTGGGGGCACAAAAAAATTAATAACTAAAACTATATTTTTTTTAATTTTTTTTTAACTTAAACTAAAACTAATGTTAAGTTTATGTTTTCATAATTGTTGCTAATAATGATGAAATCAGTAAATATAATTCATATTCTATTATTATTAAAATAAAATAAAAAATTAATATCCAATCATAATTTAATAAAATATATATAATATATTTTGATTTGAAAATTCAATATTTTTTATATTAAGTCAAATACAATAGTGTAATCTTTGAAGACTTAAATTGTTCTACATGCCAATAAAAACAAAATTTAGAATAAGTTTTTTATTATAATAAAAATAGCAAACAATTAAAATTTTATTGCTTTTATTATTAAACATATAAAATAAAAAATAAAGTTACTAGTTTATGGAATCCAAAAAGCACAGAATTTGTATTGAAAAAAAATCAAGAATAAAAATTGGTTGGACAAGATTATTAAAATTTCAACTTTCTTATCTAAAACATAAATATAATAATAAGTATTTCCATGTTTTGTGTAAAGAAATCAAGATAGTATCGATTTTCCTTTAAAATATGGAAATAAGAATATTGATATTCCTTTAAAATATGTTCTAAAAATATAAAATTAATTTGTTTTTTTTAATTATAGAAACGATTTTTGAAAGGAAAAGGAAACAAAAAAATTAATTGGGATCACTATTAATTTTGGAGTGGGGGCACTAAGTTAATTTTGATTAAAATTAATTAAAAAATTTTAAAAACACAAAGAAAAAAATTAAAAAATTAAAATCCAGTGGGGGCCAGGCACCCTTCCTTATACGCTGGATCCGCCCCTGACTATCTTGGTCATAATATTCAGAATGAGTTTATTTCTCTTGTAGCTCATAATGTTCAACTTTCCATAGTAAGAGTAATTATAGAAGCAAAATACTTCTCTGTCATTCTTGATTGTACACAAGATGTGATCTATCAAGAACAAATGACTCTAATAATAAGATGTGTGAATAATCAAAAAGTAAGTGTAGAAGAATATTTTTTTGGAATTTTTAAAGGTCGATGACACATCTGGATTAGGACTCTTTGAAAAACTACTAGATGTTCTAAAGTCTCTTACTCTTGATGTTGATAATGTGAAAGGTCAAAGTTATGATAATGGTTCTAATATGAAAGGAAAACATCAAGGTGTTCAGAAACGATTGCTTGATATAAATCCAAAAGCTTTGTACATATCATGTGCTTGTCATAGTCTTAATCTTGTGGTTAGTGTATAGCACATTCATGTGTGAAATCTATTTCTTTCTTTGGAGTTTTGCAACGAATATATACATTGTTTTCTAGTTCTACAAAGAGATGGAAGATTTTACTTGACCATGTTTCTTGTTTTACAGTAAAATCTCTATGCAATACTCGTTGGGAAAGCCGAATTAAAAGTGTGAAAGCTATCAGATTTCAATCTCTTCAAGTAAGGTCAGCTTTACTATAGTTATATGAATCATATGATGATGCTATGACAAAAAGTGATGCTGAAAGTTTAGTTATGGCATTTGATAATTTTGAATTCTTACTTAGCATGGTCATTTGGTATGATATTTTGTTTGTTATTAACTCAGTGAGTAAGAACTTACAATCTAAGTCTGTTAGCATTGATAATGCTTTAAAACAATTAGAAGGTTTAATTCTATTTTTTGAGAAGTATAGAGATGAAGGGTTTAGTTCCAGTTTGAAAATAGCTCAAAATATTGCTTGTGATATGGATGTTGATCCTGTGTTTCCAAAGAAGCGTCGAGTCTTTAGAAAAAAACAGTTTGATGAAACTGGTTTAGGTGATGAAGTACCATCGGTTGAAGATGATTTTAGAGTTAACTATTTTTTAGTTTTGCTAGATATGGCAGAAACTTCAGTCAAAAGCAGGGTTGATCAAATGATGAATTTTAAAAATGTATTTGAGTTTTTATTTGATTCATTGAAATTAAAAGCATTAGATGAAAGTGATCTACGAACACATTGCTCTAATTTTTACAAAACTTTTTCTCATTGTAATATCTCTGATATTGATTAGGATGATCTTTATTCTGAGTTGAGAATGTTGCAAACGACTTTACCCAATGTATCTATGGAGCCTAGTGAAGTTCTTGAGTTTGTTGAAAGTGTGGGTTGCTATCAAAATGTTTCAATTGCTTATCGAATTCTTTTGACTACACCAGTGACTGTAGCCTCAGTAGAAAGAAGTTTTTCAAAATTAAAGCTGCTGAAAAATTATTTGAGATTTTCAATGTCTCAAGAAAGATTGAATGGTTTAGCTGTTTTATGCATTGAAAAGAACCTATTAGAAAGTATTGATTTTGGAACTATTATTCATGATTTTGCATCAAATAAAGCTAGAAAAAATCGTTTTTTATGATTACATTTATTTTTTTGAGTAACTGCCAGGTTCTTTTTCTTTTCAAATAAAAGAAGATCTTTTGAAGATTTTTGTGGAAACAAATAATGGAAAAAGAAGAAAAAAATTATAAATTAAAAATTAAAAAAAAAAATAAGGGGCCTATT
>KE151731.1:45049-55401 GCA_000411095.1 Aethionema arabicum | reverse complement strand
TTAAAATTTGTAAATTTAAGTTTAAATCTAAACAATATTCGTAAAACAGATATAATTTAATCTTGAGATAATCTATTATTATAAAAACATAATATATGTATGAATATTTTTAATTTTTATTATTATATGATATAATCATATAAATAAATAAAAATGTTAAGTAAATATTATGTTAAAACCAAACCAATCATCGTTTAAACAAAACGAAACCAATCACCAATTAAAATTTTAAAATTTGTAAATTTAAGTTTAAATCTAAACAATATTCGTAAAACAGATATAATTTAATCTTGAGATAATCAACAAGTATATTCTAACCAATATCCCTAAAATCAACATAGAATTTTTTAAGTTTAAATATAATTACTACCATTTTTTTCAAACAACCACTATTATAAATCTATGAGTTTTTCTTAGTTTAGTATTAGTTTTTTTACTATCGTTGAACTTTTAGTATTATGTTTTCTAAGATTTTTTTAGTTACGTTGAAATTTTGATATTAATTCATATTTTTGTAATTTTCAGATACACTTTATACAAATAAAAGATTTGTAGAAATAAATGCATATTTGATTTAAAACCCCACAAAACATTAAGGTACGTCTTTTTTTTTGTTAAGCATTTTTTTCAGCAAATTTAACTGTTTTTTCCTAGGTGATTAGTGGTAGTCAATACATCTTAATATTTTTTAATATTTAATTTTTATTGTTATACTAATAAAACTTAAAATTTTAGTTTTTATTTCAAAATAATATTTACCCGCAATATTTACGGGTCAATCTCTAGTATATAATTATTTTTGTGTATTTCTATATATGTAATTAGTCAATTATTTTATAAAATCTCTATAAAATATAATTTTTGTATCTTTAATAGATAATTAATCATGTAAATTAAAAATTAAAATATATAATTAATTACGTGCATATGAGATTCCCTCAAGCTCTATATTTCCAGCTATGGTATGACATAGCACATGCGGCAGTGGAATCCAGGGCGATGAAGATTTCGAGGATCTGGAATCATGTCCTTCGCATAGTAGACAAGATACTAGCCACCCATTTCTTTGATAAGGAAGAAGCAGGAGCGATGACTCCTAATGAGGTTACCCTACTACACTATGGGCTTTCAGGGTCCACAAGGGACATCTAACCTCCTTCCATCTTAGAATATATAGACGACACTTGCATAGATTGGAGCCTACCATTCGAGATCATGACTGACGTAAGTGACTTTGCGGTCGGAGCAGTTCTAGGACAGCGCAAGGACAAGAAACTACACGTGATCCACTACGCAAGCCGTACGATCGACGATGCTTAATGTAAGTACGCTACGACTGAGAAGGAGTTACTAGTTGTGGTATTTGCATCTGAGAAATTTAGATCATATCTTTTCGGTTCTAAGGTCATTGTGTACACTAATCACTCTGCCTTGAGACACTTACTTAACAAAAAGGAACCAAAGCCTAGGCTCCTTCGGTGGATTCTTTTGTTGTAGGAGTACGATTTGAAAATCAGGGACAAAAAGAGGATTGAGAATGAAGCTGCCGACCATCTCTCTCCAATGAGGATGGAGGACTTAATACCTATCGATGATCACTTCCCTGAGGAGCACATTTATGCTATTAGCATACGCCAAAACAAAAAAGTACAAGCCACAGAAGCGCATTCAAGGATAGCACCATGGTTCGCCGACGTGGCAAATTACTTGGTCGTAGGGAAAGAGCCTCAAGATTTCACCGGATACACAAAAAGGAAGTTCTTACACGACTCTAAATTTTATTATTGGGATGATCCCTTCCTTTACTGTCAATGCTATGACAAGATTTTTTGCAGGTGTATTCCAGAAAGCAATGTAGAAGGAATCTTGCACCACTGTCACTCTTCAGCTACGGAAGGACATTTTGCCACATACAAGACTGTGTTCAAAATTCTCCAAGCAGGATATTGGTGGCCAAAGATGTTCAAGGATGCTAACGCATATATCTCTAAGTGTCATGTCTGTTAGCGTCAAGGAAATATGAGCAAGAGGAATGAGATGCCACAGAACTTCGTCCTGGAAATGGAAGTGTTTGATGTATGGGGCATATACTTTATGGGACAATTCCCGGCATCCGAGAAGAATGAGTACATCTTGGTAGCAGTGGTTTATGTGTAAAAAATGGGTGAAAGTGATAGCAAGTCCGACAAATGACGCAAATACGGTCTCAATTATGTTCAACTCAGTGATATTTCCAAGATTTGGACTCCCCAGAGTAGTCATTAGTGATGGAGGATCACATATCGTGAACAAGGCTATTGCCAAGTTATTGAAGCATCATAGGGTCAAGCGTAAGATCTCGACAACATATCATCCACAAACCAGCGGACAAGTCGAAGTCTCAAATCGAGAAATCAAGAATATGCTGCAGAAAATGGTGAACACGTCAAGAAAAGATGGGCACAAAGACTAGATGGCCCACTTTGGACATATAGGACAACATACAAGACGCCACTTGGGACGAATCCATTCAATCTCATTTATGGCAAGTCTTGTCATTTGCCTATGAAACTAGATCATAAGGGAGTCTGGGCAACCAAACTGCTTAATTATGATATGAAGTTAGCAGGTGAGCGGCAACAATAACAAATCCATGAGCTTGATGAGCTGAGACATAACGCTTATGAAAGCTCCAAGATACACAAAGAAAGGACCAAGGCCTTCCATGACAAGAAGATAATTAAGAGGAATTTTGCCGTGAATGACGAAGTTCTCCTGTACAACTCTCGTTTCAGGTTGTTTCCAGGAAAACTTCGTACAAGTTGGTCCGGACCGTTCACCATTAAGGAAGTGCGTCCTTACGGAGCCGTTGTACTACTTAACTCACGCAGAGAAGACTTTATAGTCAATGGCCAACGCTTTAAGCCCTATCTAGTTGGCTCAATCCCATCGGAAAAAATTTTTAGTACCTCCAAACGGGGCGCAGTTGACTTAGGTCTGGAAAGTTAAGCTACGTGACTTTAAACAAAGTGCTACGTTGGAAGACAACCCAATTATCTTACTTAATTTCTTTTGTTGTGTAAAGGAACAAGATACAAAGGACATAGGAGGAGAAACAGCTTGCGAATTGGTTATGAAAAAGAAGGCATGAAATTACGCGTGTATCGGTCGATACATTCAAATGTTTCGACCGATAACCAACACCGAGAGCACTGTAAGTAATCAAAAATGTATCGGTCAATACACTTATATGTATCGACCGATAAGTGCCGCTGAGAGAAGCAAACCACCTTAGTGCATATGTATCGGTCGATACACTTGTTTGTATCGACCGATACGGGCCCTGACGAGTAAAACCCCTTATGTTTGCCTATAAATAAGTTAGCCGCTCAAGTCTTCTTCTCCACACGAATTTTTCCAAATTTTCAAAAAACCTAACTTCTTCACAACTCAATCGTTTTCACTGATTCTTAACCCTATTCCATTTAGTTTTTCTTGCTCTTCAAATTTCTAATCCCAATTCTGCAAGATGAACAAGGTATCTCTCTCTAACCCTATTTTTTTTATATCATTCATGAATAAATTCAAGGTGCCTTGTACGATGCCTCACAAACCATATGCGAGAAACGATTTTCCATGGAGACTAGCCACTCCTTGCTCAGAAACGGAGGAAGATGCCTCGGAACCAGAAGGATGGACCAATAAATCGGATGAAGATGAACCAAAGCAGGAACCAATGACCATTGGGCTTACATCGAAACCCGATCGCCCTGCCTGACCAATCATTGACTCGGCTACACGAGCAAGGGTGTTAAACACAATATCTCGCCTATGCTTGATTCTAGAAAAGTTCTCAAGGAACAATATGGCAAGGACTGCATACATGTTGAAGCTCCAGCGCCTAAAAAGCGGGGGCGAGGACCCGATAAGAAACAAACAAAATGACGATCCACCAAACCAAAACCAGCACCACCAAAGCAAGAAGAAAAACGAAGGGTTAGAGGCAAGGATAAGAAGCCACGGAAGCGACGTGGTAGCAACAAGAGACCTCCGTCACCAACGCATTCTGTGATTCACGACGTAGTCTACCGAGAAGTCGTCATCATCAGTAACGATGACGAGGACATCAAACCTCCACTAATGACAAGACCTCCCTGCTTCGCCTAGTAACGATCCCTATCCTTTATATTGCACAAGAAATTATTTTATTTTATTTATTTTATTTATTTTCTGTACCTTTTATTTATTTTTTCCGTTTCGTTTTACATATATTTTTTGTGTTACCCCGTGTGTTCTCCTTACTATTTCTCATCAGAGACGATGAGACCTAAGTTTGGGGGAAAGACACACGAATTAGTTTTCTTTGGTTATTGAATCATGTACTCGTACCTCACATTTATGACCATTTTGATTTAGGATATTATGATTACATCCTCTCATGATTGCATGCTAGACACATATGAAACTTAATTTCGTTCATATTGACTAAGCTGAATTTGATATAAGCATGTAGGTCGCTATACTTTGGTATTTCTAGAGTCACTGTTTGCGTGAATATTTTACTGTGATTTGAAATTGTCTTTAGATACCTGAACCTGATTTGCTAAATTCCCCTCTAAACCATGCATGGATTTTCTTTTTCAAACATATTTTCACCACTCTTGTTTCTTTGATATCCACCCATTTTAAAACCCAAAACCAATTTTTCAAAGCCAAAATGAATTTTTCACGGAGTGATGCTTTATTCTGATAATATATCGATTGCAAAATCTAGGAAGTATCAGAGTGTCGAGTCTTTCCTTTCACATGATTAATCGTCTTGGCTAGTTTAGGATCGATTTGCTGCTTTGGTATAGGATGATTCAGAAAGGTAATTTTAGAAGTTTGTAAGGATAGAACGATTTAAGTTTGGGGAACAAAAACTTGATGATAAAGTTAAGGATGAGAACGTAAGAAGTCTAGTCCTAAGTTAGCTACCACCACCAAAAATAAATAAATAAATCGAAAAAAATGTGTTAGATTTCAGTATAATAAGATGTTTGGCAAAGTTAGACTAGGTAGAAAATTTGTGAAAAGTTTGGAAAGTGCAAAAGAAGGAAAGAATAAGAATTTACGGGTGAAGAGAAGGATTGTAGAAGTCGAGTAAGTTGTAGGTAATTATTGGGAATAGGTAGGTCGGAAGGAGGCTTGTTTATCTTGCTCTCTTCTTCCATGATTTTGCGATTTGATTATATTTCTATTTTTCGAGAGTTAGCCACCATAAAATATTTTCAAACTCCACTTCAAAATTCTCATGATATATCCCTTTTCAAAACCAAGCCAAATGCATGTGAATTTGTTTATATAGAGTGTAAATTTGCTTGTCATTTAATCAGGAGACAACGGATAGCGGATAGGAGTCATATTGAAATGTGATCAAATTCTGGGGCGAACCCTTAGGATATGTGAATTAGAAATACGAATTCGGTTTGTTGATAGTGAACACTTCTGTGAGTTATCTGAAAGTCTAGACGTTGCATGAGCACAAATATGAGTCTCCTAGGTCTTCCTTTCAAATTCCTTGGCTCTTGTTTGCTTGAGGACAAGCAATGAGTTAAGTTTGGGGGAATTGATCGACGCAATTTTTTGACAACTTTATGACTCAATTTACCTACACTTTCACGATTTTTGCTTTGATTTTACGGAATATCTAAGAAAATTACATAAAGAGAGAAGAGAACATTCAAGATGGTAAACAAGGACAAAAACTGAAGAAAATAGGCGAAAGACACAAGTTTCCACAGAAACAGTAGTTCATATCGATCAAGAAGGAGTACAGAAGCACCAAAAAACAACCAAGTCAAAATGTTCCTATAGGAACATAGAAATGTTCCTACCGATGGAAGGAGACGTGAAAGGTGTAATCTCAGAATTTTGTATCGGTAGAAACACCCAAATGTTTCTACTAATGACCAAGGCTGTGAGTGAAGCAAATCTCGGATTATGTCGTGTATCGGTAGGAACATCCAAATGTTTCTACCGATGCGGGGGTTTAAGATTTCCAGAAAGTAAAGTTTAAGACATATATCGATAGCAACATGGAAATGTTCCTACTGTCGCTGCCCCCTGAAGACATAAAACTCACACGTTTTTTTACCTAATTTTGGGTCGCCTATAAATATAGAAGCTAGGACAACACACAAATGACCAAATTTTATTTTCATTAGCTCCCCAGCCGTTGTTCTCTCTTGTTCTTCATGTTCTTAGAATATTTTGTTTCTTCATTGTAGAATTATGTTTAGTTTAATCTTAAGCGTTATTTTCAGAATGTTTGTTTTCTGCTTCATCATGTTTTGTTTACCTAAAACATGAGCGAATAGATTCATTGTTAGATTTAGGATGCTCTAAGGATCGCAATCCAATGGTTAGACACAAATAGACCGTTCTTTCACCTAGTGTAATTCTTAACGCTTTAACTAGGATTGGCACTTAGTTCTCGATATTAGACTATCTTAGGTTGCGAGAGTAGGTAAGATAGTTTGAAAGCCGTTAGAGTGAGAAAATTCACTAAGTCGCAGCGAGAATTGGGCTTGGGGTTTGTTGACATATCTATCCCGTTCAATAATGCATGCTAGGTATTTTTAGAAACTGCGAGTTGCAGCACGAGAGTGGACCGGTTTTGCATTTACCTAGTATACAGATCGTGAGTTGTCGCACGAGAGTGAGCCGGTCTAGAATTATGATAGAGTCAAGGCTATTTACATTTGGAATATGAATAAGTGTCTGACCATGATTGCATGAATTAGAGTACTCCTAAATCTAGCGTTTTAACATAAGTTTTTATTCATTTAATCTAGATTTGCATATTAGTTTGATTCCAGCCACAAAACTTTCATTGTCTTAGTTTTATCGAGATTTTAAACGCTTACTGTTTAGCGACTGAGTCCCTGAGATTCGACCCTTAACCTACCAAAACAACCCCGTTGTTGATCGGAAAATCGAGGTTTATAAATTTAATATTAACCACACGTTCACTCGACACGTGCAATCAATTTTCTATCACAATTAAAATCTTTTCCAATTGTTCTTATAGTTCTTAAAATAATATCATAGTTCATCTAACCACTATAAAAATTAAAATAAAAAATCAATTTATACGATTAGAATAATATTATTTATAATTTTATAATTTGTTAGATTTTAGTATATTATTTTATTTTATTTTAGTAAATTTTATAGAGAAATGTGCATCCAATCATTAACTTTTATGATCCGCCCCTCAACTAAAATTTTGACACGTAATTAGTAATGACATAAAAATGCAGTATTCATTAAAACAATAATAATAAACTTGACATCTCAACAAAGAAAGTAAGGCAACGCTCACATGATTAAAACATCCATTTGTCAACTAACACCAAGACAAACATTTGGTACCTTATTTTTATAATCATGTCTCTTGTCTTATTTATATATTCTTTTATACCTAAGTTGAAATTCTTAAACCATTAACGGGCCCAATTTCTAGTTTCTATACGGGTTTTACGTACTTGGTATTCATGTAATTTTGGATAAATAATTTATATCATTTTATTCATATCGATTAAACTAATCATCATAATAACACCATATGGTGAATTAATTTTTTTTTTATGAAATATAATTCATTTATGATTATGTCATCAAAATTAATATCAACAAAGTAGCAATAAAAACTCACGCAAATCATCTGAACTTAGTTCGTGTATATTTAAAATATTAGAGGTTTTGTTTCTAGTATATCTTGTATCTATATGACTTTTTCTATATCATTTTTCACAATGTAATTTTAAATTGGTTATAATTAAAAAAAATAAATGTATTTTATTACATTTTGTTATTGTCACAATCAAATTAAAAGGTACAATAAACGAATATTTAGTTAACAACTGTAAAAATAAATAATGATTTTTTGTTGTTGTGTGTATGTTTTTTTTCTGTATTTAGTTGGTTCTCATTAATTAATGAAGTGTTTTTTCGTTAATTAATATTTGTATCCCAAATTAAACCAAAATTTATGTCCAATTAATATTCTATAAACCCAATATTAACCAAACGTTATCAAAATTAACCAATTAAACTTGAACCCAACATTTAACCAACCTTTTACCAATTTAATTTTTTGATGTTTTCTATCCTGGCATTTTCCGACTCTCTTCTTTGCTTGTTCAGTACCATGAGACCATGTGGAACGGAAAACAGCCAAAAAAATCCTATAAAAAAAATAGAAAGAGAAGAATAGAGAAAGGGGAGGAGAGAGATAGGGAGAGAGGACAGAGAAAACGAAAGATACGGTCTCCAATTATTAAAAAAGAAATCTTATTTAACATGTTTTTAAAAAAAAAATCTTATTTAACATGTTTTCAAAAAAGAAAGGAGACCGTTAATTAAATTTTTTAATTTAGAAAAATTTATAAAAGCCTTGGAGATTTGCGTTGCACATGTCCTAAGTCCATAACCATAGCAGCTTCATCTCCAAAACTTGATATCCTCTCTTTTCTTCTACTTTTTTCATTCACTATTTCACTTTCTAAATCTAAATCATTTCTCCAAAATCTATCCTTTGTTTTTTAGGTTATGAATTTGGCTAATTGAAATATAACGAAACCACATTCAACATCGGTGGAAACGAAGAAATCTTGGCCAAAACTGTAAATGAACTGAAGAAGAAAGAGAAGACGAAGTCGATGTAGATCGATGAAGAAAGCTTGGACAAAGTGTAAATGAAGTCAACAAATAATTTTATCCAAAAATAAAAAGAAGTCAGTGAATAAAGAGAAGACAAAGAAGACGATATAAATATTAAAAACTTAAATTTGTTCATGGTTGGTTAACTGTTGGCTTAAGTTTCATTGGTTAGTTTTAAAAATTTTGGTTAATATTAGTTTTATAAAATTTAATTGGACATAAATTTTGGTTTAAGTTAATCATGTTTGGTTTAGTAAAAATAAATGGTAAATTTAAAGTTTGGATGGTAATCGGGTAAAAAAATAAAATTTACTTGGAAAAAGAAAAAGATCTAAAATTGAAAGGAAAATACATCTGTTTGTTATAGTTGACGGGAATGGAGGTTTAGACTCATTTCCCAAAACTAATAGATATTCAAATTTAAAGATATAGTAATGTACGTTTTTTTTTAGAAAAGTGATGTACGTTTCAAAATACCTTATAATTGTATTACTAAAATTATTTCATGTTATTAAAAAGGTACACATATTTTTTTTTTGTTAAGAAGTTGACACATATATTATGTTCTTTATTATACGTTATTTTTTATTATTATTATTATTATTATTATTATTATTATTATATTATTATTATTATTAAGATGACGTTCTTTATTATACGTTATTATCGATGATTATTACTATAAATTATATTATTATTATTATTATTCTAGTCTTTAGGAAAAAATGAAACTAGTCTCTAGAAAAAAATATTTTTTGAACCATTATTTAGTTAAATTTTTTTATCAATATTATAATTAACCACAATTATCTTACAAAAATATTATTTACTTGTTTTAAAAATTTTAAAATATTTTATACTTACGATTATCTGAGTTTAAATATTTTATGTTAGGGTAAAAAAAAATATATTCAAAATTTTATTTGTTAATTTAATTCTTTTATCCTACTGAATATAGAGAAATTACCTAAAATGCCCTAATTCAAGCATTTTTTTGCAAATGTGCCATTTTTGTAGGGTTTACCAATTATACTCTTGGATCTATTGTTATGATATTTTTGCAAAAAATGCTTAAATGAGAAAATTTTCTAAAAATCAATTATGCAAAATGCCCTAATTGAATACATTTTTCCAAATTTTTCATAATGTGTGAGGGTATACCACTTATAATGTTGGGTACAATGTTAGGGCATTTTTGAAAAAAATGCATGATTAGAGTATTTTTGCAAAAAAGGCTTGAATGAAGGCATTTTTGCAATTCTCCCTTGAATATACAATAAACTAATTGTTTTTTAGGGATTAGTTTAAATCTTATAATATTGGAATAAAATATACTTTAACTTAATTTTATATATTTTACTATATAAATATATATATCTAGCAATCTAAGCCTAAATAATCATAACTATAATATTTTTAAATTTTAAAAATAAATAAATATTATATTATTATAAATAATATTAACAATCTTATCATTATAAAATAAAATTACAAATAAATTATAGACCAATTGTATAAGCAATATTATCTTATTCAAAATATTTAAAATAACAATATAGTATTATAGAATAATTATCTTAAAATATGTAAATAAATAATTAATAGTATAATAACAATACGCAAATTATTTATATAGTCTAATTTCTCAATTTTAATTTAAATAATTA
>KE151731.1:3178-16085 GCA_000411095.1 Aethionema arabicum | reverse complement strand
AGAGAGAGAGAGAGAGAGAGAGAGAGATAGAGAGAAAGAGAAAGGGAGAGGAAGAGAAAGGGAGAAGGAGAGAGAGAGAGACAGGTAGAAACAGCTCTGTTGCGGTGCAAAGAAGCAAATCTGACAGTTCAGAGAAACAAGAGCGGGCAAGGAATCAGAGATTTGGTCGATTCTTCTGCAGAAGCAAAGTAAATGCTATACAAAATTTATAGTTTTTCTACCCGCTTTCACTGAGGAGACTACGCGAGTAAATTTTCCTCGGAGAATGAATTTGATCTCACTCGGCTCCCTTCTCTTTTGATCTGTACGGACTTAGCTTCTTCCTCGCGTTGCAGTCTCGGCATTTGAGGACCTGGGTTTGACCCTTGAGGCTGAGATCTTTCTTTTTCTGAAGAGACTTGTAGTCAATTTTTGGTAAGTTTTTCAAGTTTCCTGCGAAATGGTAGATGGTGAGGTCAAATTGGGGTTAGAACTAGGGTTTGTATTCTAGACCAACCTTACTTGGTTACGGTGTCGTAGTCAAAATGTTAAAGTCTATGGTCTCTAGGTCATGCTGCTGGCCTCGGGTTATGATTGAATCTCTGTTTTGAAAAGTTGATCCTATCTTACCCCTTAGCTCAAAGTTTTATTCCTTTCAGGTGTTTTAATTCAGACTGTCGACCTTGAGGGATATATGTTTGGATATATTTCTGATCACCTAAGATTAAAAGGCGCCTATTGGCCAGAAGTGAATTGTGGCCTACTGCGATAGCATTTTTTTAGGTCGTGCTGCCTGGAGTAGTTGAGACAGAGATGCCTCCTTCCCCTGCATTGAGATGCTCACCTGGCAGGGAACTTCCAGGGAAGAAGCACAGACGAGGGCACAGCATTGAATATGGGATACTCTTCAGAGATAAAGAAGACGATCTTGCATTGTTTAGTGAGATGCAAGAAAAAGAAAGAGATAGTTTCTTGCTTCAGTCATCTGATGATCTTGAAGATGCATTTTGTAAGTTTTTAACGGCCTCTTCTTCTGCAAATCACTATGGTTTTTCCTTGTCGCGTGCGCTTATATTGTGTCTAATATCTGCCTCACCATGATACTTATTTCTTTTCTTATTTTTTCTTCCAATTTTGGGCATTATCTTCAGCTACAAAATTGAAGCACTTTTCAGAGTTCACAATCCCTGTTCAAGGAGAGAGCAGCAGATTGCTGAGTGCAGCAGATGGAGACAAGAACGACTATGATTGGTAGCTTTCAAAATTTAATTGGATCTTTATTGTTTTCTTTCTGAGTCACTGTTACCTCAAATTCGTATGCATACCTTTCATCGAAAGATTGGAGTAGTATATATACGTGTTTCTCCAGCCTCTGTTCTTCAAATTTGTTTTTATGCTCTTTTGGATGCCTATCTTTGTACTATTTTTCACTACTCTTGATCTTACAATGCTTATTGCATAATACTGGAAGGTTGCTGACGCCTCCTGACACACCACTTTTTCCTTCATTGGATGACAAAGCACCATCAGCTAGTGTTGGAAGCAGAGGGAGACCTCGGAGTCAGATTTCCTTATCCAGATCTTCCACGGTATACATCTATACTAAATTGAGTTTGTTATGTGTATACCACTGTTGATCTTGAATCAGATCTCGCTGCCTTCCTCATATTCTTTGCAAAATATGCATATATGTGTAGCTGGAGAAGAGCCGCCGCAGTAGTAAGGGCAGTGCAAGCCCAAACCGGTTGAGCACATCACCTCAAGCAGACAGTATGCACCAGATAAGGGGAAGACCATCTTCAGCACGACAGCCTAGTCCAGCGTCTGGTCGACGATCAGCTACCCCAGTTAGGAGGGTGTCTCCTACTCCAGGGAAACCCTCAGGACCTATTTCAAGATCTTCGACCCCAACCTCACGAAGGATGAGCACTGGTTCTACCACCATGGCATCACCAGCTGTCAGGGGCACTTCTCCTATCAGATCTAGTCGAGGCAACTCTGCTTCACCTAAAGTTAAGGTGTGGCAGTCAAATATTCCTGGTTTCTCCTTGGATGCACCACCAAATCTCAGAACTTCTTTAGGTGATCGTCCAGCATCCTATGTAAGAGGTTCTTCACCAGCATCCCGAAATGGCAGAGATGCAGCTTCGACACATAGCAGACAATCAGTTTCTCCTAGCGCTTCCAGAAGTGTCAGTTCATCTCACAGCCATGAGCGTGATCGGTTTAGTTCTCACAGTAAAGGTTCTGTAGCATCATCTGGAGATGATGATTTTCAGTCGTTACAGTCTGTTTCCGTTGTTGGTTCAGAACATGCAGTCTCAAAGAGAGCAAGCCTGTCCCCAAATAATAGAACTTCAAGATCTTCAAAATTACTGTCTCCTAGCTCAGCACCGAGAAGGCCGTTTGAGTCTGCTCTTCGTCAAATGGTACATATTAAGCAGCATTATAATTTTCTTTTGCCCTTCATGATTCTACAGTTATTGCATTACCTTTATAAAGCCAATGTTTACTCTGCATGGACGTTGTCTGTTGGATGGTGGCCCAATTTTCTAACATATAACCAGCATGCAGTTAGAGCGCTCATAAGACATCTTTGTCCTTGGTCTTATCTATCACATAATAGCTTGTCTCCAAGTTCCCATTTGCCTTCTGTTACATTCTTCACTGCTAAATCCTTTCATGCTGAGATTACAGAGAATGTACATAAATTCAGTAGAAAACTTTGTCATGATCTACTTTTTTCATGCAGGACCATCGTAAAAGCCATCACACTATGTTTAGGCCTCTTGCATCTAGCCTTCCTAGCACAGGCATCTATTCTGGGAAGGGTACTTCTTCTTACCATCACATTATGTTAAGACATACTTCTGCAACAGCGGGGAGCAATTCAAGTTCTGGTCAAGTTACGGGGTTCATGCCAGATACAAAAGAAAGTGATCCAATCCCTATTTTTGAAACTGAAGTTGAAAAATTGGCATATTCAAGTAAATATGGAGACACTACTGCCTTAACCATGGTCGATTTGTTGAATGAAAGAAGTAGGCGTGAGAGTTCTTTCAGTGATCAGCTTGGTGATATGGTTCAAGGTAATGCTATTGAATGCGAGTCTAGCGTGAGTGAGGTCAACCACCATGTTTTCGATGTTGAAAACAGTTCAAATTATGGTAGTCTTCGTGTAAATGATGACTATTTTGAAGGCGCCGCTCTTGAAACTATGGAGGTGTGTGATAGATGTGGCTGCGATTATCTTGTCACCAAAGATACGAGAAGCGAAATAAGGATTTGCCCAGATTGCAGTGAGGAACAAAATTTTGTGGAATCAGCTGTCCCTGAAATAACGAGAGCACTTGATGAAAACTCCCCAGAGGAAGCTAAAAGAAATTTGGAGGACGATAAGTCATTGGTTGAGATGAACTGTGGGACTAATGTGCTGGAATCGCTGCCTGATGATATGGTTGAGGCAGAAATTGTGGAGATGCAAGAGAATGCTGAGCAGTGGGATAATTCCTACGAGCAAAGACTAATTCATCTCGATGAGAGCTCTGTCTCCAGATCTTTGGAAGCAGAATCTGTGGAGATGCTCAATCATCAGGATGAAATTCAGTCTTTCTCTGGCTGTGATGTATCGAGTATAGGCACAAAAGGTACGCAAGTTCAGCTTCCTGGTCAGCACCATGATGTGAAGATTGATTCTTCGGAAGGTGGGGGCTTATCTCTGCTTATAAAAAGATCGAGCAGTATAAAGTCCCCCATTTTTCGAGCTAATAACTCTAGTGGTTTTATCCGATCATACGATGGACTTTCTTACTCAAGGGATAGAAGTATCAGCTTGCGAAGCTCCACAGAAACCACTTCTGCATCTTCATCTTGTGATTATGGTTCATCCATAAGAAAGGGAAGTCATATACGACAACGAAGTGGGAGTCTACTCGATATAGAAGCTCATAGGTATGATATCAACCCCAAGTCTCTGAGCAGCATGTCATCTTCATCTGGAGTGTCAAGCCATACCTGCCAGGCTCTGAATGCCATGCCAGAGGACAGTTTTGAAGTAGTTTCCACCCACATGACATGTACCTACGATGAAACTCGTCAAGAACCTCAGCCTGAACAGCAAGATTTGGAACGCAAAAAGACTGGTGTGAATAATGCTGATATTGGTGAAAGCAGTGGATCAATTGGTATTTCCACCACGGATTCGCCGATAAATGTAGTTGGTGTTCTGGCAGAGTGTAATTCGGTGATAGTTGGCAATGGCTACTCTGAAAATGAAGATGATGTAGCCAATGCCGTGATGAGCAAAATGGAGGGGATAAGAGAATCACCAGTGCATGTAAGGAGCACATCAGAATTAGAAGTATCACCAGTCACTGATGACTGTGATCTTGATGATCATTCTAGGGTCCAAGAAAAGGATGGACAACAAACTCCTGCTCGTGGTTCATCCACGACAACCTCAGATTTAGAAACTGAGAGTTGTGTACACGAAACACTTAGTTCAGGGATTCATGATGGGCTTCCAGAGTCAGAGGGCACCCCAAATGCAGTGGATGATTGTTCAGATCAACGCTCAACAGAGAACGGCATCACACATGTTGATGCTGACCAACACAATTCCTTGGCTCGTGTAAACGAAATTTTAGGTATGTACTCGTTTTCTCGCTGGATAATGACATATCACTATGTTTTCTAGCAGTGTTTGTTTCATGTTTCTGCTGCAAACCTGAGAAGTTCCTACTCTTTGCAGATGAGTCAACTGTACTTGTTGAGTGTTCTAGTGGAAAGGAGACGAAGAGCCTCACACTTGAAGAAGCCACAGATGCAATACTTTTCTGCAGTTCCATTGTTCATGATTTAGCTTACCAGGCTGCAACTTTAGCAATGGATAAAGCGAACGATGTGCAAGCGGAAAAAGAAGCATTGCATCCAACGGTGACAGTACTTGGAAAGTCGAACGCAAACAGGAGTTATGCACGCGGTGGAACAAAGGCAAAACAGAGTTCAAAATCTGGAAAAGCGAGTAGGAAACAAATGGAAACAGATGAGAAAAGAGGTGTGCAAATAGAGAATGATGAAAATGCAGGTGAAGAAGTGATACCTCGTAACGTTGGAGTGACTACCGGTAAAGGAGAGAATTTGAAACCTCCTCCTAAGCTTGAATCCAAGTGCAATTGCTCAATAATGTGACCACTCTTTGATTCTTCTTTAGATCTATATTTATATATTTGTTTGTTCATAAGTTTGTGCTTATTTTTTTTTGTTGTTTTGAGTATTTTTAAGAAAAAGTTTTCACGTTCGTTTGATGCAGCTAATATGTGGAGAAAAGAAACACGGTTTCGGTTGCCTATTAGTGGCATGAATTGTAAAGTTAATATTTTTTTTTAATTTGATTATCCTCTTGTTGTGTGGTAAATGGTAATATACTCTATTTTGTTTTTTGTTTTTTGTCAAAAAATGGTAATATACTCTCACACTCGTACGTTGTGTTTATTTTATTATGCCCGGCTTCTAAGTGTAGGAGATTTAAGTGTAGGAGATTGAACTGTTCCTATCTGGAAATTAATAAAAGTTATAGATTTTTTCTATTTTTTGTGAGTATTATAAGACCGATAAATTGTTGTTGTGATTATTATAACTATGTTGTTCTGTTACATTATGTTTGTTTCTTAGATTATTTTTGTGGTATTTTTCCTTGATTTAAAGGATTGTTTTGATGATTTGTTATATGTAGGTCGAGTTTGGATTAATATTTAGGAAGTGTAGTTTGTGTATTAGATTTTTTTAATCAAGATTGTTAGGATGTCATTGCGAAGACGAAACAGTTTTGGTATCCTTCTGTTTGTAGAAGTTAAAGTTTCATGGAATTTAGTAACCATAAACAGTTTCATGAAATGATTACCGGTACATCTCGTGAGAAAATGATTCTCTCAAATTTGCACTAATCTGGGTAAAATGTTACACTGTTTATGGAAGATACAAGATGAAGTAGTTTGTGAGAATGCATAATGTAAAACTGTAAGTGTGCGAGGTCGTTTTCTACGAAGAGATGTTGTGTTGCTAATGTCTTGACTCTTTGTTGGAGTTATCTGCAAGGAAAAGTGAGTTATGTTATTTCTAAATAATGGATATATTAGTTTAAAATGATATGTTGATATTATTCATTTGAAAGTTGAAGAATACACCTTTTACACTATTGACGAATACCATTGTAAATTTCGGTGTAGACTATATTTTGCACGATTCCTTGATTTTCTTTTAGTGGTTGTAGGATTGTTAAATCTTTTGGAGATGTTACTCTTGATAGTGCTACGTACAGTTGTCCATGACTGAAGACATGTTAAGGTAAGTAGACGAGCACTGATTTTAAATTTTGACATTGACTTTTGTTAATTGTGATTGCATAACATAGGTGTAAAGGGAATTGTCGACGCCGAAGTATGAAAGGGTGTTTTGAGTCGGTTGGGGACAAAATAATTCTCGGTATCAACACTTTTTCACCAATATGTGTGCCTGTCATGATTTTAGCTTCAAGAAGACTCTCCCCTAATCGACGAACAAGCAGTCTTGTACCGTTACAAAGGCCTGCTTTGTGGTTAATGTTACGCATCAAAATGACTGGGACGCCTTTTTTAATGTGAGGTTATGGTGAGGTAGTCCTGAGAATTCTAAAGAATTAAGATACTTGATGATACTGGATCTATCCCGGAATGGCCCGCAATCCAAGAAGCAAGTAAAGCCCATAATCCAAGAAGCCCAACCCATCAACGAAGTAAGCAGTCAACGGTCAAAGTAGGGAAGTCTCCACTCATCCAGTCCGCGGCGAAGAAAGCGGAAGACCAGGTCCGAGCAGCGCGCGGATGTAGGGTGAAGCGGTTGAGCAGCTTAGTATAAAATACCAATGTAAAACCCTAAGAGGGGGATCCGAAACTTTTTGTATGAAACTATTTTGTGATAAAATAATCAATAGAGATATTNGATGTAGGGTGAAGCGGTTGAGCAGCTTAGTATAAAATACCAATGTAAAACCCTAAGAGGGGGATCCGAAACTTTTTGTATGAAACTATTTTGTGATAAAATAATCAATAGAGATATTTCAACATTTTTCCTTGTCTTAAATCTTTTCTGTCTAAATTCAATCAAATCTCAACTCTAACTCAGCTCTAAATCGTGCACATTCAACCCGCCTCTCGTTAGTCGAGTTGCCGCATATTCGAAATCCACCGGATTTCTGGTTGTTTGATTTCTGTATCAACAATACTCAACATTATGGAGAGTGTGGTAATCTGTAGATGTCTCTACTTTTCCAATGGTATCTGCGCTTAAATAGTCTTTCTGAATACCAGGGACTTGAGATAACAAATGTGTATTTATAAGATGGACTGTCTCGTTCTTTGGAGTTAAGATGGTTGTCTGTGTTAACCAGTTGTAGTCTGATGTTGATGGGTCATTATTTTGCCTTGCAATATTTGTTATATTTTGTAATGGGCCTTCGGTTGGTTGGATTATGAATCGATGATCAAAATGGATCAATTGACCAACATCGTGGTTATAATCTTGAGTGTCGTAGATAGGAGCAATTCCATCTCCTACACTTAGAAGCCAGGCAGCAAAAGCGACTTCTGATTCTTCTAGACGCATGTTCTTTGTTAAGATGAAGATTTTAAAATACTCCCAAATGTTTGATTCGGTTATGCAAGCGAGAACTATATCTCGACGTGATCCTTGAAGAATAAGAGGTAGAATCTGCCTGAAATCTCCTCCGAATAGTACAGTTTTACGGCCAAAAGGTAAGTATTCTGCATCAGAATGTTCGATGGACATTAAATCTTTTAAAGTTCTCTCAAGTGCTCCAAATGTATATTTATGTGCCATAGGTGCTTCGTCCCATATAATCAAATCAATTTTACAAATCAGTTCAACCAACATTGTACCAGGTTAGATATCACAAACACAATCTTCTGTAATGTTGATAGGAATTTTAAATCTTGAGTGTGCTGTTCGGCCGCTAGGTAGCAACAATGCTTGACGTAGACACTGGAAGTACAACTCGCTTTTCGGACCTTAACCTTGAAATGATTGTCCTATACAAGTATGTTTTTCATGTGCCTCCAAGACCATACAAGAAAAAAGATTTCCCCATATTATGTTTTATTGATTCAATAACTGCATCGTAAACACTTTTTTGCTCGACATTTAAGTTGGTGAATAACTTCTCATCTTCTTCTTTTTGTTGAACCACATCATATTGTAGTTCTTGTTGTAGAAGACTGTTCCCTAACTCTTTTATGATTGATAAGTCAGGCTTTGGCGTATCCTTGAAATCTGTTAGAGAATGTCCGTGTTGTTGCAAAAGGTTTTCGATTTCAATTAATGTATATTGTTGTATTTCATAATCAGTGAACTCAAGGTCCTCAAATCTAAAGACCTTTTGTTATTTGTGGAGTATGTCTTCACTTAAGTATTTCCAACAGTGGTTCCATAAATTAGAAGGAATACCTACTTCACAATATAGCAACAACGTCACGAAGAGATTTCTTAATTGAAATGGTGTTGCCCATCCATTTGCTTTGTCCATTGCATCGTGTTATTCTTTATCAGAGTCAAGAAAACCTCTAGCATAACATGCAGATTTGAAATCTTTTTGTAACACATTTCCAACTGTTTGAATTTCATTGAAGCTTGTTGGTCCTTTTAGAATGTTGATTAAAATTCTTAAATAATAAAGTTCACCTGATGATGGATGGGCGTTTATAATTCGACCCACCATGACTCCACGTTGTCGAGGAAACCAATTTTTTTTTGAATTGTCCCATATGAATTTTGAAGGGAAGTCTACGTATCTTAACTGTCGAGCCCCTTCACTTTCTTTGTTTTTTTTCATCCAAACCGTGAACATTGTCTCATCTATTTTGAACTTAGAAACAACCTTTTTTAGATTATCTGTCGCTTTATAAGTTATGTTCTGTTGTCCCTCTAGATAAATAGGTAGTTTGAGAATCGCTGGTTGTCGTTTATGTATATCGAATGCAAAGATCCTCCACATCGCTTCACACGCAGATAAATATCTACAATCTAGATATTCTTGTATTTCATTCCTCGGGTGTACTTAGTCTTACAGATTTGGCATTTGTGTTGGGTTGATTAGTACCAAATTCTATAACCGATGTTGCTTTATCGACTCCTTTAGTGATATACTTGAATAAATATTTAATATCATTTGTCCCACTACACCATTTAAAATTTATATGGGCCTTGTATTTCTTTAGGATTGGCAATTTGTGAGGTATTACATATTGGTTATCCAATTTTATTCATCCTTTCACGACTAAATCTAGGTCATTTTTGGCGGCACCGATAAATGATATAACCTGATTTATCGATGGTCGTTTGTTTTCTATATGGGCGTGGGTAGTTTTTGGAACACTTTTTGTTTTTCATACATGGTGATGTCGGTCTGTCAACTCCACATGGACCGTGCATCATGTATTTTTCTACAAGAACAAACCCAATAGGATCATTTTTTTGTTTGGCAGTTCAGCAGTGATAGCTGCATCAACATCACATATAGGTAGAGTACATGTTCTTCCTTCCAACCATATTAATATGTGTGCATGGGGCAAACCTCGTTTTTGAAATTCAATTGTTTCGAGAACTGCAATGTATGGTTTGAAGAATGTTCCTTCTTTTAAATTGGTAAGCAAGGCCTCTACTTTCATCTTGAATACACGGCATTCAAGATCATGTCTTTCATTTCCTGAATTTCCACCGTAAACACTTAAATGTTCTTTTATCTCTTCCCAGTTAGGGTTCGCTGTCATGGTGATGAATAAATTTGAATTCCATATTTACGACAGATTGCCATTGCGTCATGATATTTTTCAACCATATATCTTGGGCCATTTGTGAAACTTGACGGAAGAATACATCGTTTTCCTATGAGTTTTGCATCTGTGTCACCTCGACCGGCTGCATCGCATACATTACTGTATAAATCTGCGCGCAATTGGGCTTGATTATTTCTATTCCAACGAAGTCTCTCTTCCTCAATGGTTGTATATGCGTCAACAACATATTGGTGTAATAGTCGACCACCTTTAATAATTGTATATCCTTATGATAACCTCGTTTGTATTTGGTAAGCATTTAACTCACAACTACTAATGTAGGATCTCTTCCTCTGGGCACTTGAATTAAAGGTGTCAGAGATTTCAGTGTGGAAACCATATTCTCCGTATAGGAAAAGTAAAGGATATTGTAGTGCCATGAATAATGGGTGATCATCGCGTATCTCTTGTAAATGATCCGATTGCATTTTCAATATGATATCTCATTCTCCTGTAGTAGATGATATGTCACCTACTATGAGACCGACAATCTCATCTATTGTAGGTAAATCATATTGTTTTCCTTTTCCTTTGTTTGAGACAAATCTTAATAAGAACTCATTGACATGACATGCCTCATATCGGTCTCTCACTCTTCGAAAGATCTGACACAGGTTGTTATGAGAGTCCAACATATCAACCAATTTGGTAACAACTCTTTCATCTAAAGGTCCACCAGCCTGATGTCGAGGTAGTGTTTTCAGACCATTTGCAACCTCGTTTGAGGTATCATAGATGTATAATTGTAGGAACTTCGGTGGTTGACCTTGTCTAGGTATGAGAGAGCCTATACGGTGATAAGTTCGACCATGAATTCTAAATGTCGGCGGTCCATGGGATGAGGTTACCTTATGATCTATTTTCGCTCCCATTGATGTGAATGCCATTATAGAGTTATATGCTCGTATATTGTTTTGGAAAGACTTATCGTGTTCATGTAAGTATTTTAGCGCGGGTGGTAGTTGTCTAACAGGTGGTAGTTTAACTCGACCTTGTTGGAAACATATTGTGTAAATTTGATTTCCAGATTGACGATCTTTTCCAGTGCTTTCAGATTCTCAGACCAAAGCATGGCATGATGGACACTGAACAATTCCATTGGATTCATCTGAAAAGTTTCTGAAATACTTTTGTTTAGTAATTTATTATGTGTAAATAAATGTTTTGATGATATTGTTAGGATTGTAGAGGAATAAAAACCATAATAATTTAAGCTCTTTACTAATGAATCCCCTAAATGGTGTAAGGTGTATTTTATATCGTAGAATTGATTCTTGTGTAAAATAAACCCCAAAGTTCTTCATGGTGGAGATTTTAAAGTTGTTGGTTCGAAGATGAAAAATCAAAATGAACTGTAACATCCTCTACTAATGTTGAATTTGTGAGTTTTTATTCTTGTAGACGGTCGAATATTCGTCTTTTACAAATTCATTCTATTCCACGTGATATGACGGTTTAATACTGGTACATTAGCCAATAGTTGTTATCATTTTGTTGTTTTTTATTTGTTTACATTTTCTAAATGAGATTCGTAACTCAAATTTTTTTACATTGTTTACGTATAGTTTTAGGATGTCAATCGGGGTAGCCCGATCTGAATTTTTTATAATGGACTTATATTTTTAACCCCCGAGGCGCAGACATGGGTTTAGGACTTTTTGAGTTTATTTGGAATTTTGTAAATTCTAAATAAAATCAATATAAACTAAGTAAACTAATATAAAATAATTTTTTTAGTGTATTAAAATAAATAATTTTTATACTTTAACGATTTTGAAATATTCTTTTTTTACCATTTAGACTATCAAATTCTATTAGCACTATAATTTATAAACATACGTAAATGTGGTTGTTAAATGTATTGTCCATACTTTCCCAAACAATTGAAGTCATATATTATTTTAATTTGAAATTGGATGTGACCATTAAAGTTTGTTGTAAAAACGTAGGAGAATATATCTATATTTGAAATGACTAAGAAACCGTAAATGTATTTTAAAATAATGATGACCATAAAATATAATAATTTATAGGTCATTTTTGTAAACCATTTAATATTTTGAAATGTAATTAATTACGTCAGGCCGAGTTAATTTATGATGTTTATATTACTTTTATATAACTGTAGATAAAAATTTTGCATTGTTATTTGGCAAAGTTGTATAATCTTTTAAAATAAATGTGGATTATCAGCCTTTTACATTTTTGCATAGTTTGAATGCATTTATACTTTGTATGTTTAGTATCTTTAAAATTGTTTGATAATACAATGTTTTCGTACCTTCTATTTTAAATGTAAAAATAAGTTTCAAATTTTCGATGCATTACGACGGAATGAATTGGTTTAATTAGTGTCTTTGTACATGTTTTGTTAAGGTAGGGGGTTTAATAGTGAAGAGGTTGATTTTTGAGGTTTTATTTTTCCTTTATTATTGTAATTAGTATTGAAGTGTGAATATTACGCATACCTTTTTTCCTTTTTTTACTACGAACGGGATCTGGCACCGTAGTAGAGGAATGCGTTCACGTTCCTATTTGATGAGTATGAGTTTATTTCAAAAACTGTGGTAATTCTATTGGGTTATAGAACACTGGAGAGAAGCAAAACATATATGCAAATACATACCACTCGTAGTGCCTAATGTCTTTTTCGCCGATCTTATAACTCTTCTCATGGCCCAGATATTTTTACATCGTACTGCATAGACGGTCAATATTGAAGTGTCAAGTTTATTTTTGTTGTGCGCAAATATGTTTTCGGACGGAATGACATATTTTTTAGAGATCCGAATTAAGAAATAGTACCATATGATGTGCAAATGTTGCATCCACATGGTAGACAAATGAGCGCGGTTATTCGTCGAGTTGTATTTCGCGTAGAAGCTATAGAATTTACTGTATACGGAAACTTACAATTGAGATTTGGTTGTTGGTCCATGTCTTTTTATTATAGGGAATGGGGTGAAGCTACAACCGTATATTCAACAAAGGTCTAGGACGAAAGGTTTTTTGGGTGGTTAACGTTACCGTAGTGAAGGAAC
>KE151728.1:7407-17567 GCA_000411095.1 Aethionema arabicum | reverse complement strand
AGGTCACGTAGGAAGAAGAAGAAGAAGAAGAAGAAGGAAGAAGAAGATGAAGAAGGAAAAAGAAGAAAGAAGAAGGAAGAAGAAGAAGGAAGAAGTAGAAGGAAGAAGAAGGACGAAGAAGAAGGAAGAAGAAGAAGGGAAGAGGAAGATGGAGATGAAGCTCACGAAGGAAGAAGAAGAAAGAATAAGAAGAAGGAAGAAAAAGAAGGAAGAAGAAGAAGGAGGAAGGAAGAAGAAGGAAGAAGAAGGAAGAAGAATGAAGAAGAAGGGAAGAAGAAGATGGAGATTAAGCTCACGAAGGAAGAAGAAGGAGGGGTGGTAAAAAAGATTTTTTTATTTTTTTATTTAAAAAAAATCATTAATGGCATAACTGTAAATAATGTGAATAGTAGTGGTTTTTAGTTAAGGGCAGACTATTCTGATAATTTACAGAAACCATGATCTACTCTAGCAATTAGTGCAATCTTTTGGACTATCTGAACAAATTTCCCTAAAATAAACTAGTCCAACAAAGATCAATGATTAAATGGATTAATATTCCGGTAAATCACTATTGGATCCACTTAAATTACCAAAATATTGCCCAAAGATATGGTATTGTACTATTCTTAATATTACAATATAATTAAATTTAAAATGTTACAGTCCGTAGATGTCTTTAAAACATAAAAAATAAGTGGATGAATTTGTAAAATTTAAAGAATATATATATATATATATATAGATTGCAATTAATAATAAAATTGAAAAAAAGAATATTCTTAAAATATGTTTTTAACACTAAAAAATGCAATGAACCATTTGAGTAAAACTCAATTGCATTTTGCAATTATTATGTTTTAGCACAAAAAATAGTTATAACTATTGGAGATGTTTTAAGTGGTTATCTTGTTTCTTCTTCCAAGATTAATTACAGTGTTAATCTTGCGTTTTTATTCATTCTAGCAACCAATCTAAGAAGAAAATGTCATCTTCTTCAACCGATTTAACTCATTATGGAGACAATAAAACAATAGATCCTCAAATCCTCTTTACCTTCATGCGGCCGATAATTCAAGAGTGTTATTGGTCGTAGATAAACTTCTAGGTGAATCAAACTATCACACATGGCAGAGACTCATCACCAAAGCCTTGAATTCAAAGAATAAACTTGGATTTATGAATGGTACACTTCAAAACCCTCAGAAAATAGTCAAGACTATGGGTTGTGGTCCAAATGCAACAATATGGTATGTACATGGTTAATAAATCTTGTTTAAAAAAAATAAGGGTTGGGTAGTTCATTTAGAAACAACCAAGATGATTTGGGAAAATCTTGAAAGAAAATTTCGTCAAAGTAATATTTCGAAAGTTTATAACATATAACAAGAATTAGATAATTTCCATCAAAGAACCTTGGATCTAATTGGATATTTTACAAAATTAACAACTCCTTGGGAGGAATTGAAAATTTATGATCCACTGTCTACACATTCTTGTAGAAAGTGTGACTCTATGGTTTTAAGCAGAAACGATTGGATCTCCTAGATAGAAGAAATGTGGTGAGATTTTTGATACGACTCAACGAGAACTGCAATCCTGCTCGAATACAAATTCTTATGTTAGATCCTCTGTCTGAAATATCAAAGACTTATAGTCTGATTTCTCAAGAAGAACAACAACAAAAATTTTGTGTAAACATCAATAGAGTATCAGAACAAATGATTTTTCAGGCTGGAACAAATTAAAAGCCCAGAGAAGCTAAAAAATCAAGGCCTTATTGCACCCATTGTAGAATACATGGACATACTATAACTTGATGTTTCAAGATTCATGGATATCCTCCAGGTTTCAAGAGTCAACAAATCAATCCTCAACAATCTCAAAACCAACGGAATTTCAGTTCTAAAGAGAATCAACATCGGGGTAATGTGATACAACCAACGAGAAAAGAAGAAATGATAATCAATCAAGTATTTAATCAACTCAGATTCAAAACAATGATACGAATTTATGTATGGAACAAGTGCATGCATATCTTACTCGCTTGAATAATCAATTACAACAAGTTGGAATACCAAACACTACTTCCATACAAGGTGACACACAAAATGTGAACTCTCAACAAAAATTAGGTAATCATGTTCTAACTATCTGTTAAACATGATGATTCGTATGTATAATCAACTTTATATGAATCACGAGACCTTTAGAATTACTCTCTTTATTCACGTTTAAGGGAAAACTAACTCAAAACCTTAAACCTACCAAAAGCTCATAAGTGTTGCAACAATCTAGCAACTCCTTATATATCGTTAAAACACAATCTAACAAAATCTAATCAAATTGTATATTTAGATATCTCCTAAATATTTAAACTTATCTATTANTATAATCAACTTTATATGAATCACGAGACCTTTAGAATTACTCTCTTTATTCACGTTTAAGGGAAAACTAACTCAAAACCTTAAACCTACCAAAAGCTCATAAGTGTTGCAACAATCTAGCAACTCCTTATATATCGTTAAAACACAATCTAACAAAATCTAATCAAATTGTATATTTAGATATCTCCTAAATATTTAAACTTATCTATTATCTTAATTATATCTCAATTAAGATAACTACAACTTTGGATAACTTCAAGCTTAAGTTATCATTCTCCCTCCTAAGCTTGAAGAAGAATTTTCGGCTAAATCTCTTACGCCAATGAGCTCCCTCATTTCCTTGAACTTCAGCCTCCCAAGAGCCTTGGTCAATATGTCAGCTCTCTGCTCACTTCCAAGGACATGCTCCACCTCTACTTGTCCATTTGCAACACACTCACGTATAAAATGGTATCTCGTATGTATATGCTTACTCCTACCATGAAATACCGGATTCTTTGTGAGAGCAATGGCTGATTGGTTGTCTATCCTAATTATCACTCTCCCACACGGTGACTCAGTTACTTCACTAAGCAAATCCTGTAGCCAAATCGCTTGTCGTGCCGCCTCCGTTCCTGCCATGAACTCGGCTTCACATGAAGATAAGGCTACCGTTTCTTGCTTTTGTGAGCAACACGAAATCGGACTTCCTCCGAGATAAAATACATGGCCGGTGGTGGTTTTACCATCATCTGGATCTACATTATAACTACTGTCACTATAACCGACTAACGTCATCGCCGCCATAGTTGGTCGTGAGAATACAAGGCCGAGTGTGGTCGTCCCACGTAGATACCGTAAGCACTGCTACATCGCCGCTCCATGAGATTCCTTAGGATCTTGCATATACCTGCTCAAAACGCCAACCGAGAAAGACAAATCCGGTCTCGTATGAAGCAAGTACCGAAGACACCCAACATTCTTCCTATAGTAAGTAGCATCAATACCTTTCTCCTCCACTGATTTTGACAAGCGTAAACCCGCCTCCAAAGGTACGTGTACCATATTACACTCACCCATTCCAGCTTCTTCAAGAATTTTGCAAGCATAACGCCTTTGACTCAATGTTATTCCTTCTTTACCTTGACAAATTTCAATCCCTAGGTAATAAGTTAACCTTCCAAGATCACTCATCTCAAACTTTGATGCCATTTCCCTCTTGAAGGTCTCGATGATCTTCACATTTGTTCCAGAAACAAACAAGTCATCAACATATACGGCGACAAGTATGGTGTCTTGTTTCACCTTTTTTCGATAAACCGACGGTTCTTTAGAGCATTTCTGAAACTGAAACGACTTAAGAACTTCATTAAGTTTATCATTCCACGCCCTAGGAGCCCGCCTTAAACCATACAAAGCTTTGCTAAGCTTATACACTTTGTCCTCACGACCTTTGACAACAAAACCCTCCGGTTGCGTAACAAACACGGTTTCCTTTAAATCTCCGTTAAGGAATGCTGTCTTCACGTCAAGATGATGAACTTCCCATCCGTTAGACGCCGCAAGGTTCAGGAGAAGTCGTATCGTTTCAATCCGAGCCACCGGAGCAAACACTTCCTCAAAATCAATCCCGTACCTTTGAACATAGCCCTTCGCGACAAGACGTGCTTTGTACTTGTTAATGCTTCCGTCAGAATTTCTCTTAAGTTTAAACACCCATTTTAGACCAATTGGTCTTGCTCCATACGGAAGATCAACAAGACTCCACGTGTGATTTTTAACAATTGAATTTATTTCGTCTTGACATGCTAGCATCCAATTCTCGGACTCTTGTGCTTCACGAAAATTTCTTGGCTCATTATTCAAGCACATTAACAAGCGATCTCCCTCATTTTCAGCAAATAAAACATAATCTTGAAGCCGCTTAGGTTGATGTCGTTGTCTCGTCGTTCGTCGTACCATTGGTTCGTCGGAGTGCTCATCTCCGGAACTTCCAGAATTCTCGATGGTGTTATCATCATTAACACGCTCACCACCATCCTCCCTAGCGTCGTTATCAACATCACCGTCCTCGTGAGAACCATCATCATCAACTCCTAGATTCTCATCGGCTAAGGGAGCGTCAAGGTTGATGTTTGGTGCATGTGCGACGTGAGAATGAATCTCAAAGTCTCCACCTCCAACTTCGTCACGGTCTTGGGAGTGATCTTCACGGTTGCGATCCACATGCGACTTAGTCCACTTCCATCCCATAGATTCATCAAAGACAACATCTCGGCTCACCACTATCTTCCGAGTATGTGGATCAAATAGACGATAAGCCTTGGACCCGGGTTCCGTACCAAGATGAACCAATGCTCGAGATCTATCATCTAACTTACATAGATGAGGTGTCACCACCTTTGAGTACCCAATGCAGCCAAAAATCCGAAGGTGAGACACATTAGGCTTCTTTCCACGAAAAACCTCATAGGGAGTGAGATTATCAAGAGATCTCGTAGCGATGCGGTTAAGAAGATAAGTAGAGTGTCTCACTGCTTCACCCCAAAGATAATTAGGAACAGACATATGCTTGAGAATACTTCTTGTCATCTCCATCAAAGTGCGATTACGGCGTTCAACAACACCATTTTGTTGAGGCGTATACGGAGCCGTGAGATGTCTTGTAATTGCCGAAGCCTCACAAAATGCATTGAACTCATGAGACGCAAATTCTCCTCCTCTGTCCGTCCTAAATGTGCGTACTCGTGTCTCCGTTTCACGTTCCACTAGCTCTTTAAATTTCTTAAATTTTGTAAAAGTATCACTTTTGTCTTTTAGCAAAATAGACCACATGTACCGTGAGTGATCATCCACGAGGACAAAAATGTATTTATTACCAGCATTCGTACATGGTGTAATAGGGCCGCAAAGATCTCCATGAAGAAGCTCTAAGGGTTTGGTCGCACGAAACGCAGTTGCTTTTGGGAAAGGTTGTCTTGCTTGCTTGCCAAGTAAACATGAAGTACAAACCTTCCTATCATCTTTCTCATACGTAACACCTACAACAAGTTCACGACGGACCATGAGCTTGAGGGTATCAAGGTTTATGTGACCAAGCCGTGCATGCCACATGCATGAGTCATCCGTTGTTGTTGAGTGTAGACACATAGTACCGTTAAACCCCATACGAACCATGTATAACCGGTTGTGTGACCTTGTCGTCTTGAGAAGGAGTTTACCATCACGATCATTCACGGTAAGAACCTCACCTTGCATCTTCACGACACACCCGGATTCAGTAATCTGTCCAAGACTAATAATGTTACTCCTTAAGGCAGGAATAAAATACACACCGTAGAGTATCCGTAACACACTACTCGGACCTATGAACTCAATGGTCCCTTTGCCTTTAATGTCAATCCGAGAATCATCACCAAACCTAACTTTTCCAGCCACCGATCGATCAATCTCGGAGAAATACCATAGGTCGCCTGTCATATGGTTGCTAGCCCCATTGTCAAGATACCACAAATCTTCCGTGCTTGTGTTAGCTTCCAATATAGTTGGCACAACCTTGTCTTCATTGAGATACACCACCTCATGCATCATAAGCTCATCCGCTGCTACTGTTGTATGAACATCCTCCTTCTCTTGTGCTTCTTGTAACTTCAGCAACCGATCCGGACATTTAGAAGCAAAATGTCCGTATTCATCACACCTGAAGCACTGAATATCGGAACGGTCTTTCCCTTCATTAGTCCGCCCACGACCTCGCCCTCTATTACCGTTTCGTCCACCACGACCTCGACCCCGATAGCCACCATCACTTGAGGAACGAGCTTGTTGACTGTCATTTGTTGTGTACAACAACTTGCCGTCGTCGTCAAGCGTGCCTTCCTCATCTTCCGCAATACGTTCTTCATATGCTTTCAACCGTCCAACAATGTCTTCGAAACTCGTTGTTTTGAGATCTAAGACTTGTTCAAGTGAAGCGACAATATGGATATATCTAGACCGAGGAAGACTCTTAAGAAACTTCTTAACAAGTTTTGGTTCTTCAATCTCTTCACCAAGAGCTGCAGATTTGGAAGATATCTCAGATAACTTCCCGACGAAATCGTCTATCTTCTCATTATCCTTCATCTTAAGACGATCAAACTCCGCCATAAGTGTTTGCAATCGAGCCTCCTTGACACGATCAGCGCCAACATGTCGTGCTTTGATTGCATCCCATACCTTCTTTGCCGTATCCAACTCACCAACTTGCAAAATAAGGGTTTCGGGAATCGACTGAAACAACAAGGCTATAACCATATCGTTACGGTCACTGTCATCACTTGGTGTGTCTATGATTTCCCAAACCTTATGCACTTTCAGTAAAATCTTCATCCGCATAGCCCACACCGTGTAATTTGTTGAATTCAACATCGGACACTTAATGGAGGAGGTCCCACTTGGTTTTGTGGTCTCCGGAGTATCACCCATGGCACCCGAAGCTCTGATACCAATTGAAGTATATAATCAACTTTATATGAATCACGAGACCTTTAGAATTACTCTCTTTATTCACGTTTAAGGGAAAACTAACTCAAAACCTTAAACCTACCAAAAGCTCATAAGTGTTGCAACAATCTAGCAACTCCTTATATATCGTTAAAACACAATCTAACAAAATCTAATCAAATTGTATATTTAGATATCTCCTAAATATTTAAACTTATCTATTATCTTAATTATATCTCAATTAAGATAACTACAACTTTGGATAACTTCAAGCTTAAGTTATCAGTATGTGCTACCGCAAGATGTTTGGGTGGTAGATTCAGGAGCTAGTAGTCATATTAGTCATGATTTAACATTATTTTCAGATATTAAAGATATTCATAACATGTTCATTACATTACCAAACAATTTCACTATTTCAGTAACTAAATTTGGCACAATACACCTTTCATCTTAGTTTAGTTTGTCCTCAATTTTATATGTTCCAAATTTCAATTTTAATCATATGTGTGTTTCTACCTTTACGAAACAATCAAAATGATCAATCATTTATTACAATAATTCATGTGTAATATAGAGCCAAACTCATGCCTTGATGATTGGTAAATGCAGCGAAAAGGACAACCTTTATTTTCTATAAATTTCAACACTTCATACTTCTCGTGTTGTTAGTTATGTTTTCAAAAAGTCAATTTCGTTTTGGCATCAACACTTTGGGCATCCTTGCTCCAAGGATTAAAATTCTTTCCCAAATTTTTTCAATTCTTGTTACAAACATCTCACATAATTTTAATTGTAAAATTTGTCCTTTAGCAAAACAAAAACGCTTGCCTTTTGAATCTCATAATAATCTTTGAGCTAACCCATTTTGATCTTGTTCATATAGATATTTGGGGGCCTTTTCATCTTAATTCAATAGATGGTTATAAATATTTCTTAGCTATAGTTGATGATTGCACTCAAGTTTTTTGGGTTTATATGTTAAAAAAAAGTTATGTTATCAATATTTTTCCTAAATTTCTCACATTTATAGGAACCCATTATAATACAGTTCACATCTTACCGTTGTTTATAGGATTTTACGTTATCTAAAAAATGATATAGGCTTAAGTTTATTTTATCCATGTTCTTCTTCTCTTCAATTAAAAGCAGTTGTTGATGCAGATTGGGCATCATGCCCTGATTCAAGACGTTTTGTAAGTGGTTATTGTGTATTTCTAGGCCACTCTCTTATTTCATGGAAATCAAAGAAACAAGTAACTATTTCACCTAGTAGTGCTGAGTTTGAATATAAAGCTCTGCCACATGTTACATAAGAACTTATATGGCTAAGTAATTTTTTTATCTGAACTTCGTTTTCCATTGTCTTATCATATTCCACTGTTTCGTGAAAATCAGACAACCATTCATATTTGTAGCAATTTTTTTTCCACGAGAGGACAAAACACATAGAGTTGGATTGTCATCTTGTTCGTGATAGAGCGTTATCTGGATTTCTACAACCTCTTCATATCTTTACACATCACCAACTAGCAGATTTACTAACCAAAGTTCTACTTGCTGTTCCGTTTAAGACTCTTCTCTCCAAGATGGAAATACACAACTTGTATTCTCATCTCGAGGGATAGTTTTAGAATTAAACTATACTATATTTTATAATTAATATTTTACTTAGTTGTTTTGAGCTTTATTTTCAACCACTATAAATAGAATATGATGTATAGCTTTTTAATTAAGTTTTAATAAAATTCATTTTTTCCATTCTTAAGTTTTAAGATTTTTTTAACCATAAAGTTTGTGTTTTCATAAATGTTGTGTTCATCAAACGAGAGGTTCTTCTATTTTTACACATTTTGCATTTTTTTTTGCGATCTATCGTTCATAACATATTGTTTTCTATTTTTGCGATCTATCGTTCATAACATATTGGTTGTAAAAAACACGCCTTTCTCTTTCGTTAATAAACTCTTTTCTCAATTCATTTAACCCAATTATTAACCAAATCGCCCACACTGGCAACATGTTGTTTTGCTTGGATGTCAAAATGACGTCTGCTCCTCATGTCAATCCTCCTCCTCCCTATCGTTTTGATGCATCTTTGCTCATTTAATAGCTTTCCAAGTCTTCGCTTATACCATGTCTATAAAATTTGGTTTTCAAAGAAATAAAATATTTTAAAAGATTTATAGAATTCTAAACTGAAAAAAATTGAAAATATCTTGTAGTAGGTGATAATATTATATGAACTATACCTGAGAAAATTAGAAATATAGGTTAGTGTGGTTGTTTACTAATCTCATAAATTCTAAATAAAATTCAATTATGAATAATTTATCTTTACCTTATTTGTTTGTGGTGTTATTTTAAAGATATGAGAAACTAAAAAAACATAGACAAAAACTTTGATACTTCAATGATTAGTAGTTACAAAAAAAAAAGGATTAATAAATACATAACTCCATATCTCAACCGAAATATTCTTTAGATTATCTACAAAATTCAGAAACTTGAATGGTGAATATAAAAAATAGTTGATTTTAAAAAAGTTATATAATTTTTTTTTATATTTTTTTTAAATCCTAGAAAAGTTATATTATTGTTAAGATTATTGTTTTTATTTTATATGTTAGATATATTTGTTCTTATCATTTTACAAATTTTAAAATATCAAAATTTAAAATATACTACAATGTTTAGATATTTAATAAATTATAAGAAATAAAAAGTTAACGTACTAAAATTTAAATAAACGATGAATTCATTTTAAAAGAATTAAATCAATGCTTTTAATTTTTTTTAATTCTAGAAAAGTTAAGATTATCGTGGTGACTTTATATGCTAGATAGATTTGTTCTTATCTCTTTATAAACTTTAAAATATCAAAATTTAAAATAATATGTTTAAATATTAAATAAATTATAAGAAGTAAAAAAATTGTCAATGATCTTTTGTGAAAATTTAAACCTATCAAAATTTAAGTATACACGGAAAATAATATATAATTATACTAGAAGAGAAGTCTTTCATTCACCCTATAATTTTTTCACAATTTTTGTAGGAGGAAGAGAAAAACAATTGGAGTTTATAAAATTTTTATGTTTTTATTTGTGTGTTAATTCTTTTTCGAATTTATTATTTCTATTTTAAGTTTTTGACCAAATAAAAAAAAGGAAAACTATAAATGAAAATATAAAATAAATTTTGTAAACGTTTTTGTTGTGGACAATTTTAACATTAATAATTTTTTACCCAAATTTCACAAATATATTTTTCTTTTTGTTTATATAATATTTGTTTTATAAGAGATATGTATATAAATGATAAATA
>KE151726.1:77067-87968 GCA_000411095.1 Aethionema arabicum | reverse complement strand
ATTATATGATTTTGGAATATATATATATATATATATATATATATGTAAATATGTGAGCTATTTTTTGTAATTATTGAAAATGAGTTATTGTTATTATATTTTAACTTACATCACGTATATCCTATATATAAGAAATTGCAAAATAATTATCATATATAATATAAATCATTTAATTTGAAAATTTTAACATTCAAACAACACTTCACATGCAAAGTATGAAGATGAACTAACAAACCTACTTTGTTCCTGTAAGTAACGAACCTAATGTTTCAATAAGTTCTAAGAAATAAAAATATATAGTTTTAAGATTCTATTGCAGAGATTTTTAAAACTTATATATAATTGAGAAACCAATTGGTCTATTGAATTTAGATTCTTGAAATTAATATACTTTTTATTGATTATAACTAATAGGTACAAGTTATACGGTATTTTAATAGATATAGGTATTTGTCTTAAATACATATCTACATGAAAATTTCATGTTTTGACGTATATATTATTTTATAAACATATTTCTATATACATCGTATATAATATATAACGTTTCTCGATACAAAATTTAATTATTAGATTTTAGATATCTTTTTATTCTTTATGAGTTATAATTGTTAAAGTATTTTACAAATATACATGAATTTGCATCGAATTTTTTTTTTGTGTCGAAAGATAAACAACCATTTCTTATGATCCATTGCAACACGAATTCTGCAAGTATTTTACAAAAGAGATGGATCTTGCTTGCCACAAACCGGTCTCATTTATAAATTAAATACAAAAATTAAATACCGTTATTGCTGGTTGAATCCAAATGTTTTATAGAATAAATAAACTATAAGTGAAAATTATTAGACCAACTTTGTTTCGACATGTGGGCGTCGCTGTAACGGTTGTTTTTCTTTGTAGTGCATTTTCTTTTTTTACAAAATATTTATTTTAGATTAGAAAAATATTTATTTTTGATGAGATAGTTTACCAATTGCGTATAAAAAATGTTGGGGGATACTTCTGGATCCAATTTCTTCACGTCAGGAAAATAAACAGAATGGGTTTTAACCAAAATTACAAAAACCAGTGAACCTTTAAATTTAAGGAAATAATTACAAAATTAGTATTAACTAATTTTAAAGTTATTTGGTATTATGTTATTAAACACAATTAATAACCTTTTTTATTTTATTTTTTGTAATTTTGTTTAGGTATATACATAGAAAATTAGTTTATATTAAAATAATATTAATTGAGTAAACTAATAATATATGTTTACTGAAAAGTAATAAAACCTGATTATTTCTTTATATAAAAAAAAGATAAATAAATTTTGTCATATATGAATGCTTTGTACTTTCTAAAACATCAGTCTATCAAATTAAAATAAGTTTATTATAAAGAGACATAAAATCTCTCCCTCAATCCATCTATATAAAAATTCTTATATATATATCTATATATCACAAAGATCTAGCTAGGTTTTTCTTCGAAGAAAACACAATTTATTAAATTAAACTCATAAAAAGACATCTCTTTTACATCGATTCTCTTCACAAAACCTCTAAAAGATTTGATCTTTCATATTAAAAACAAAAACCCATACAAAAATTTCATAAATTAATTTCAATTTTTATATATAACGGTAATGAAGGAGGAGAAGCGTGGAAGAGAAAACGCAGAGAAAGTAGCGTTTTACAAACTTTTTGCGTTTGCAGACAAAAAAGACATAATCTTAATGAGTGTTGGAAGCATCTCCGCGGTGGCTAATGGAATGACTCCGCCGCTTATGACTCTAATTTTAGGTCAAATCATTAACGCTTTTGGCTCATCAGATCCTCACCAAATGCTTCAAGTCGTCTCCAAGGTTAAGTTTCTTCATTTTTCTACTATTCCATAAAACTAGTCTTTGGATAAAGTAATTTTAATGTTATCATATTTACATTGATTATAAAATTTATTAATGATAAAGTATTTTTTTTATTTATCACCATATTGAGATATATTTTGAAGGATCTCACTTTAATTAATGCAATGTTTTCTTATTATTTAGATGTAAAAATTTGATTTTATACATATGTATATAATCTCATATGGTAAATCCATAAATAAATTGGGGTTTTAGCATATTACCTAAATGATTTTTTTTCTATTTTTTTATTTGTTATATATTCTTATTCTTCTCAATTTGAAATATTATGTGTGTATATGTATTATTCATTTATTTTTTTCAACGTATTTTATCATTGTTTTCCATTTTCTTGACACAAATCTAAACTTTTATCCATGTGATTTTTTTTTTGTTTATTCTTTTAATAAAGCTCATAAATATAAATATGCACCTTATACGCATTTATGCAACTGCATGAAGTATCTTTGACAATTGTTTATTTGACAATTCTTTATTTTATTCTTGAAATTATAAAACTAATATTTAATTTGATATGCAATAACGAGTTTGAATTTATTTAAAATCAGATTGCTGTGAAGTATCTTTACCTTGGAGTCTACGCTTGTGTCGTCGCCTTCCTGCGTAACCCTAAACTCATTTCTTTCTCATTTATCCTTATAAGAAGTTTAACCTAACTTGTCTCTCAAGCTAACACAATTTTGTTTCCTCATCCTCAAGAGGTCTCTTGTTGGATGGTAACCGGCGAGCGTCAATCCGCAAGAATCCGAAGTCTTTACCTCAAAACTATATTGAGACAAGACATCGGCTTTTTCGACACGGAAACAAACACCGGAGAAGTCATCGGAAGAATGTCCGGTGACACCATTCTTATCCGAGAAGCTATGGGTGAAAGGGTATAAAACATTTCTTGTAGAACAAGTAACCTAAATATAAATTGTTGACTTATGTTTTTTCCAGGTTGGGAGATTCATACAGCTTGTTTCAACGTTCATCGGTGGATTTGTGGTTGCTTTTGTTCGAGGTTGGCGACTCGCGCTGGTTCTTTTACCGTGTTTACCTCCCATCGTGGCCGCGTGTGGAGGAATGGCTTTGATCATGTCGAAAATGGCTAGTCGAGGCCAAGTTGCTTATGCAGAAGCTGGAAACGTTGTGGATCAGTCTGTTAGTGGCATCAGAACAGTAAATTCTCTTATCACAATCTGACCCTATTCGTTTGCGCGTTGCTGAGTTTGACGAGCGACAGCGAAAATCGACGAATAATGTTTGTTCGTTTAGTCGTTGCCGGTGACCAGCAACAACGATGAAATGTTGTTTGTTTACCTGTTGCTTATTCGGCGACGAATGATATAAAATTAGAATCGCTGAAAAATTTAGTGTTTAATTTGTAATCACTGAGATTTATCATTAAAATTTGTCATTGAACCACCGACAGAACAAACATGCTCAACGACGAGTTTTGACAACGTTGTTAAACCAGTTATGACGAAACAAACATAAAGTTTTGTCGCTGAAACTTGTTGCTGTCTCCAAGACGCGCAAACGAACATGGCCTCTAAAATTGTTTCATGTTTAAAATAGAGATTGAATTTGGCAGATTTTTTCCTGTTTTTTTAACAGGTTGCTGCGTTTACCGGAGAGAAACAAGCAATGGAGAAATACGAGAAGAAACTTGAGATAGCTTACAAAGCTATGGCTAATCAAGGACTATACTCAGGTCTAGGAGTTGGAACAATGATATTCGTGGTTATGGCAACGTATTCATTAGCAGTTTGGTATGGTGCTAAGTTAATAATGGAGAAAGGTTACAATGGAGGTCAAGTCATTAACGTGATTTTGTGTGTTTTAAACGGAGGAATGTGAGTATTCACTTCATCTCCACCAAATCTTGTATCCATTAAAGTCAAAATCCTAACTTTTCCTACACATTTTTGCAGGTCTTTAGGTCAAACATCTCCATCTCTAAACGCTTTCGCCGCTGGACAAGCTGCAGCCTACAAAATGTTTGAAACAATCAAAAGAAGACCTAAGATCGATGCTTATGACATGAACGGTGAGGTCTTACAGGACATTAATGGCGAAATTGAACTCAAAGATGTGTATTTTCGATATCCTGCAAGATCTGATGTTCAGATTTTTGCCGGATTTTCGCTATTTGTACCGAGTGGCACGACGGTGGCGTTGGTGGGACAGAGTGGGAGCGGGAAATCGACGGTGATTAGTTTGATTGAGAGATTTTATGATCCAGATTCAGGAGAAGTGTTGATTGATGGATTTGATTTAAAGAAACTTCAACTGAAATGGATTAGAAGCAAGATTGGTTTAGTTAGTCAAGAACCAACACTGTTTGTGACCACCATTAGAGAGAACATTGCTTACGGGAAAGAAAACGCCACTGATGATGAAATTAGAACCGCGATTGAGCTCGCTAATGCTGCGAAATTCATCGATAGACTTCCACAAGTACTTTTAAGCTTTAAATCAAATCGAATTTGATCTGACTGGGTTTGAATTTGATGAAATCAACTGGTTTTTTTTAGGGTTTGGATACGATGGTGGGAGAGCACGGGACACAATTATCCGGCGGCCAGAAGCAACGGCTCGCGATTGCGAGAGCGATTCTTAAAAACCCTAAAATCTTACTCCTCGATGAAGCGACAAGCGCACTAGATGCTGAATCAGAACACATTGTTCAAGACGCGCTCGTGAAGCTAATGACGAATCGAACCACCGTCGTGGTTGCTCACCGATTAACCACGATTAAATCTGCAGATATGATTGCTGTTGTTCACCAAGGCAAAATCGTTGAGAAAGGTTAGGGTTTCAAAACAGTATTCCTCCGCCATTGCAATCAATTTCTAATCTATCGATCTAAAATCAGGAACTCACGAGGAGATGATTCGAGATCTCGAAGGACCTTATTCGCAGCTCGTTCGATTACAAGAAGGATCCAAAAATGGAGACGGAACAACAATTAACCGAATCGAAACCAATTTCGAGATCGAAAGATCAATAAGCCGAAACGGAAGCCATAGACGTTCATCAAGCGATCGTCATTCCTTCACATTCACATCAGATTTCGGTATACCAAAACCGGTTAACTTAAACCAAGTTGATGAAATTGATAACCAACCGGTTAAGAAACGGAAGAGAGTATCGTTAATTCGTCTTGCTCGGCTTAATAAACCGGAGATTTTGATTTTATTCTTTGGTTCAATAGCTGCAGCGGTTCATGGTATGGTGTTTCCAATCCAAGGATTTCTTATATCTAGAATGATTAAGATATTCTACGAACCAGCAAATCAATTGAAGAAAGATTCGAGTTTTTGGGCGTTGATTTATCTCGCACTTGGTTTAATGTCTTTGATATCGATTCCAATTCAAAATTATTTATTCGCTGTTGCTGGTGGAAAATTGATTAAACGCATCAGATCGTTGTCGTTTCATAAAGTTATGCATCAGGAAATTAGTTGGTTCGACGATACCGCAAATTCCAGGTAACATTTTTAACCGCCAAACGCTGTTTTTGCTAGAATCAACGTTCTAGAAAACGCTAGACGGTAACTAAGCGTTAACCTCTAGCTTAGCGCTTAGAACTTTAGTCGGGGCTTAGATGATTTCAAACGGTATAAACGTATATTTAATTATATATCATCATATATTTATAATTATATACTATAGAATAAAAAATATAAAAGATAACTTAATTATTTAATATTATAACTAAAAAAAGTCAATTAGTTTCATTTTCTAAAAAAGAAAATTATATAAAATCTAAATTTTTATCATAAATTAAATTTAGTGAATTTCACGGCAAATTAAAAAAAAATTGTTAATTGTAACTAGTGTTTAAAAAAAAAAAACTAGCGTTCAAGAAAGCTAGACGGTCTAGAAATGCCTAGGCAACGTCTAGACTGTGTTTTTCGAACACGGGCTAGAATCTTTTGTTCTTATGAAAACCGTTTTTTCGAACACGGGCTAGAATCGTTTGTGCTGATTCATAAATTAAAAAAAATTGAGTTTTTATCCTTTAAATTTCAGCGGTGCGATTGGAGCGAGATTATCAACGGATGCTACAGCAGTGAAGAGTGTAGTGGGTGATGCGTTAGCGTTGGTTGCACAAAACATAGCGACTCTAATCATTGCTTTGATAATAGCGTTTGCGGCTAATTGGAAGTTAGCGTTTGCGGTTCTCTTTGTTTTGGTTTTGATGGTTTTCCAAGGACACCTTCAAATCAAGTTTCTAACCGGTTTTAGCAGAGATGCAAAGGTTTAGTAATGGTTTTTTTAATTCCCGGTTTAATAAATGTTACTTCGTACGCTAACCTCGGTTTATTAATCCGGTTTAGTTAAAGTACGAAAAAGCAAGCCAAGTCGCGAGCGATGCGGTTAGTAGCATAAGAACGGTCGCATCATTTTGTGCGGAGAATAAAGTTATGGATTTATATGATCAAAAATGCGAGGAACCGAGGAAACAAGGTATGCGGTCGGGACTAGTCGGCGGTTCGGGTTACGGTTCAGCCTTCTTAATCAACTATTTCACAAATGCTTTATGTTTCTACGGTGGTTCGATTTTGATTCAGCATGGGGAAGCTACGGTCAATGAGTTCTTTATGGTTAATAACGAAGTCTTTTTATTTTTCTCGGTTTATTCCGGTTTAGTCTGGTTTAGTCCGGTTTATTCCGGTTTGGTTTGGTTTGATTCGGTTTTTTTTTTTAAAACGTTGCAGATTTTTTTTGCATTGACGATTACATCAGTAGGATTGTCTCAGTCAAGTGTTGTGGCACAAGATGTAAGCAAAGCTAGAGACTCTGCAGCTTCGATTTTCGATATTATCGATAGTAAACCGAAGATCGATTCGAGTTCCGACAACGGTATAACGTTACCAAACGTTCACGGCGATATCGAATTCCACCACGTGAGTTTCCGGTATCCAACGCGACCGGAAACTCCTATTTTCCGTGACTTATGCTTAACTATCTCCTCTGGGAAGGTAAACAACTTCGAATTTTGTATTTTTCCAGTTTAATTATACCAAACCGGAATAAACCGGTTAATGATTTGGTTTTTTAACAGACTGTAGCATTAGTTGGAGAAAGTGGAAGTGGGAAATCAACTGTGATTAGTTTAATTGAGAGATTCTACGATCCAGATTCAGGAAAGATTCTTCTAGATCAAATCGAAATTCAAACGCTAAAATTGGGTTGGTTAAGACAACAAATGGGTTTAGTTAGTCAAGAACCGGTTTTATTCAACGAAACAATAAAATCAAACATATCTTACGGTAAAACCGGAGGAGCAACAGAGGAAGAGATAATTTCCGCGGCCAAAGCGGCTAATGCACATAATTTCATAAGTTCATTACCTCAAGGGTACGAAACAGCGGTAGGAGAACGCGGCGTTCAGCTATCGGGCGGTCAGAAACAGCGAATAGCGATTGCACGAGCGATTGTTAAAGATCCTAAGATAGTTTTGTTAGATGAAGCTACGAGTGCTTTGGATGCAGAATCAGAGAGAGTGGTGCAAGATGCGATTGAGCAAGTGATGGTGAATAGGACTACAGTTGTGGTGGCTCATAGATTAGCTACGATTAAAAACGCAGACGTGATCGCGGTTGTGAAAAACGGTGTGATCGCGGAAAAAGGAAGACATGAGAAGTTAATGAAGATTTCAAATGGTGCTTATGCTTCACTTGTAGCTCTTCATATGAGTACTAATTGAGACTTCATAAATGATAATATATATATGATAATTTGGATATATATATATATATATATATACGTAATTAATAATTTTGTGGATTTTTTTTATATGATAAGAAACGTTTTCGTAGAGTATAAGTAATTAGATTATCTTAAAATCTAATTAGTATATCAGATTTAGTTAATTAGAAGTTTACACATTAATAATTATAAGTTAAATTTATTAGATATGTCACCACTCTATTTGTGTAATAATATTTATTGTTAAATTTGTTTTTTTAAGGCATTGTTAAGTTTGAATTTTTATACTACTTTTCGTCTATTTTCTTGTTTCAGTTTTTTTTTCTAAATCCTATTTCAATTTTTACGAGGTAAGCCTACAGATTAAACCAAGAATTTTGACGATAAAATTGGATGAATTTAACATTGTGAACATTATTGTAATTAAAAAATTTGAAATTTTATTTAACTGCAATTATAAATAATGATTAAATTAATTTTCTAACATATATCTTTTCTACTTTATATTATAGACTTCGTTTTCTATTGCAAAGTAGCCTTTAACTTTAATAAGTTGCCAAACTACATCCTCAAATTTCTAACACAACTAAAAGTGAGAAAAAAAACTGGAACCGAAGAATCAAATCGAACCGAATCGAAAAATAGAGATCTGGATCGATTTTAGATAATGAATAATAACTGAATGGGTTGGGAAAAAAAAGAATAATAACTGAATGAGTCTAAATTTTATTACCCACGGTTTTTAGTACCGAACCAAACCAAACCGACCAAAAAAACCGAGTATACCCATATAGAACCGAATACCTTACTTTATTTAAAATTAACCATTTATCTTAACCCAAACCCAAACCCAACCCGAACCGAATGCCCATCCTAAACACAACCCAAAAAGAAAACTTGATACAAATAATTTATCTTAGTTTCTATTATCGTGAAATCAGTAAAGACCTTGTCCATTCCCACACATCCTAAACATCTAACACAACATCAATCATAAGAACAACAAAACAAAAGTTACACTTTCAACCTACACTATAAACACAAAGTCCAAAACCCAAAAAAACACACACAAATTACTTACTTGCTCTACAAGTAAACTCCATACCCTACAAATCCCACCCATCTTTTCTCTCACCAAATTCCCATCTCCGATCAGACAAACTTCCATACAACTCAGAAAATCTTCTAATACACTCACTTCTCTTCTTATAATGTTCATTAGTGTTTCCACTTATCGCAACACTCGAAAATTTCGACGTATCTATAGCCCACGACGGTCTTACATACTCCACAGCTTGTCTTGATCCACTCGCATTCGCATACAAAAAATTCAACAACACATCTTCACAGTTAAACTGCTCATCTACAAATTCTCGACCTAACTTTGCTTCATCTCCTTGATACAAACCAAACGCAAAACCAACATCCATAAACGCTGCACCAGTAAGTATCACATTGTAACCTTTCTTACTTCTCGCGTATTTCTCCCCGTTATATGTCATTGTATAATCAACAAGCCGCGGGTAAAATCCGACTAGCTTATCCGGGTTTTGACGCCAGACTTTAAACCCTTTTTCTATGTCATCACATGACATCATTATATCGTCATCAAGCTCAAGAACAGCTCTGGTTTTTATCAATGGGTCGATTCTAAATCTGTTGTTGAGAGAATTCTTGTTTTCGACTCGGATTCTAATCGGTACTGATGAGTCTAGATCAGAGACTTTAGGAGGTGGTCCTTTGTTCCATATAACCACAATCTCTTTGACCGAAGGACATTGTGAGTAATGCTTAACGTACATCTTTAGATTCCAGAGACGAGCATCGTATGTCATAGTTGCTAACGTGAACTGAGATAACTGACCTTTGATTTGGTAAGGCTCAAAAGCTCCATTGCCACCGTAAATGTATGTGATGCCGAGACATGTGAAGAAAACTCCGAGAAAGATTGTTAAACCGAGAGTTGAGTTTCTTAAGTAGGTGTTTGGTTTCACAAATCCTCGAAGAAAAGGCGGTACTCTGTTCAAGCGAGAACAAAGTTGTCTGAATTTAGCTGAGAATAAATCCATGGTTTGTAGAGTAAGTAACGCATCTGCTCTCTTTCCTGCGTTGTAGTTTACGCACCAGGTCGATGGAACAATACACTTTAGAATTCCAAGCAAGAATCCAAGTAATAAGACCGTAGCAATAGCGGCTGCTAATGAAGCAAAACCGAGAAAAACTCGGTGAAATAGCTCGCCTGAAGTTACACGGTCGCCGTCAATAAGACCAATGTATTCACCAGAACTTAGTTGGTGTATATCAAGATGATGCTGACGAATACCGTTCCAGATATTTCTACCTTTACGTGATATTTCCAAGGTAAATGGAACTTCAACTTCTCTGTATTCTTCCTTAGAAAGAACTTGTATCTTGAAAACTCGTAGTCTTTTCCCATAGCTTTCACCACAGTCTTGACCAACACGATAAAGGTTTCCGTCGTGTAGAAACGGTCTGCCTGCGTTTCGTGCTCCAATACTCTTTTCGCCATTGTAGATGGGATTTTTCTTGTGTGGTTTCCAAGGACCAAAGGGAGAGTTACTGTACCAGATTTCAAGTTGCCCGTTCTTCTTGGTGCCAAAGCTACTATGGTCTGATCCAAATAGCCAATAGTTGCCGTTGTGAAGGATTATTGTTGAATCAACAAGTGGTTTATTCAAGATGACTTTTTCTAGTTTCCAGCTTAAAGGGAAGTTAAGAGCACGGTAGAGATGAAGTTGTCCTATCTCGCTACTCTCTGGTATCATGTATATCTTTAAAAAAGTAGCTAAAAATTAGAAAAGTGTTATGGGGAAATACGTTATTTATGTTACCATTGAAACCATGAAGTCCTTACTTGTTCTTGATAATTGAAAACAAATGGAAACGAAAGGTGCCAAGCCTCATCTAAAGCTATGCCAAGAGGTTTCCAAGTAGCTCCTTTGTCTTTACTTTCTGCAACTCCTATATCCCCTTGTGATGTAATGGGGTTCTTAGTTTCAAAAAATAGGTAAAGAGTATCACCCTGCATCGCAATAACACCAAAATTTCTCATAAAACCAACAATGTAATGTCATAAAGAATCCATGTTGACAGGTGGAGAATTCAAAATTAGATACAATACATCAAAGCTGCACACAAAAAAATTATGTTTGTTATCCTACAACGTCAAAAGACATGATTGGACTAAGGGCACCTCCAATGGTGATGCTTAGGAGGTGTTTAGCCCCACTATTATATGTTTTTGTGCCAAAACAAATGC
>KE151726.1:64014-76887 GCA_000411095.1 Aethionema arabicum | reverse complement strand
TTTTTTTTTTTTTTTAAATCTGAAAACAAAATATATATTAAAAATGTAAGTTTTTAAGCACCTCCAACATCTTAACTTCCAACATCTTAACTGTTGGAGGTGGTCTAAGTATCTGATAGACTAATACGTGACAAGAACACGATGAAAGTAACACCAAAACAATTATAACCCATTAGCAACCTGAATCACCTCAGAGATCTTACAAATTTCATGCCTAACTCATTCAATTGGTGCAAGCAAATAACCAGCATTGTTTGCTTACAACCACAAAAGAGAAACATGAGCGAAACAGACGCAGTCATTGCAATCAAGAATAGTCACGAAATTTAAAGTTCCGTCTTCTTAGGCCCCATGATTCATGAAGCAAAATCAGATGAACATCATATACTACCGTCTAAGAAACATGCATTTAATGACAAAGCAAAGAGGACTAGGAGACACACATACATGTACATACAGAAACGGATCAGCAACAAAATTGCTTGGAATACCAAAATTTGTAATAGAGGCACATGTTAAAACAGGGTTTGCCACAGGCCATGCTGCACTCTCGTTCCTCCATTGATTCACCTGTCTCAACCCCCAAAAATCACCAGAAAAGAGAGCCGTAAGAATCAATTACGATTAAAATTCACGAACCCGACGATTCTTAATCTGATTGAAACGCACAAAATTCTCCAATAAACAAATCGGATAAAGCGAAAATAACAATTAAAAAAACTCACGGTTTCAATAGGTTTGAGAGAAAAAGGAGAATCGCCATAGAAAACGCCAATGGACCATGAACCCTCATTGTCCTCTCTACAACCTAACGAAGACGACGATACATGATCCGTACGACCGAGATGCGGCGGAAATACAAACCAAGCATAAGCCGCAGCTACCAAAGCATAAAATCCAAAACAGGAAGCGAAAAACAACAACGATCCTGAGAAAACAAAACGACGCCGACCAGAGCTACCTCCTACGCCACCACCACTGTAATTGTAACGATTATGAACAGCAGCACCGTTCATGCTAGTTTTCTCCTTCGTTTTTTCAACCTCAGCGTAAATTTCCATCATCGGGCATGTAACCGATATTTATTCCCCTCAGCAGCGGAACCGTATACGCTAGACACCGGTCTACTCTACGACACATAAATCGCCGCAGATTTTTCTATGTAAAATTTTACTTAAATCTTCGGAGAATCTCTTGGAAATCTATTGAAGCACGATCAATTGGTTTTCTGCGCGGGAATCATCTGTAACAGTCACGATCAATCGTATAACAATGGCGATTTCAAAAATAATTTTAAATTCGCGTAGAAAAAACAGAGATCGAGATAGAAATATCGATAAAAAAGAGAAACCTCATAGTATTTGAACTTGAATTTCATGCTTGTAACAATGAAGCGGTCGAGCTGTCTAGTGTTCTTCGACTTTATCGCCGGAGAGAGAAACGGCGAGAAAGAGAGAGGGGACGGAAGATTGAAGGTTGAAGCGGTTATCAAATTTATAGAGCGAGACTGATTATTTTTTAAAATTTGTAATTATAAATGTTGTCTTATATAAATAAAAGAACTATTTATAAATGATGTCAGACCAGGCCAATTCTTGAGGGTAAAAAAAAACAGGCTATTTGCACCGGTCAAACAAATTTAATCTACTACTTGTTTTAAATTTTTATATATTTTCCAAAATTTATCTTCATAATATTATTCTCAAATTTACATTTTTGGTTTATTCAACCAAAAATTTAATCGTTAAAATAAACTAATCTAATAATTTTCATTACAAATAGTTCTTTCTAAAATTTTTTAAAAACACATAAATTTGAATACAATAAACAATGAAAAGTTGTATTTAATTTATGTTTCGTTTAATAAAACCGAGTTATCGTCTATAAAAAAACTTGAATTCTGTATTACATGTTATACTATAATAATATATATATATATATAATTAACGTGGGTTCGCCAACTTATATACCACTACAACCGGACCATTTTAATATATGTATATATATATATTTATATTTTTTTTTTTGTTTTTTTTAATATCCTACACCATTTTTCATGAATATTTTGAACCCAAATGGGATTCTCACCCTTAGAAATAGTCTTAAATGTGGAATGTTATAATTTGTGTTTTTCTCGGTTAAGACTGTTTCGTTTTGATGAATTATACAAAATGTCTTAACTAAAGAGATATTTGCAAATTTATTATAATATGTGAAGATGTACCAAATTATACTCTTAGATTTATTATTAGGGTATTTTTGTAAAAAAATATCAAATGAATGCATTTTTTTATAATCCCTTTTAGTTTTTCTTGAATTATTCAGAACTAAAAAAATTAGAATATAATAATGCAAGATAAACACACGAACTATAAACAATAATAAAGTTTTAGTACAAATCCAATGAAACAATCCAAACCACACACACATCTTCAAATAAATAAATTGGAATACAATTAAAAAAAATCATTTAATTTTATTTACGAACTCCATATATTGCGGCAATATAAAGAAGTTGTGTTGCGGAAAGTATAATTAAAAATGCTTCCATTGTTCTCTGCCAAAACACAATAAATACAAATAATTAGACAACAATTATAATTTAAAGACAAATTATAAGAAAATACTAATCTAAATTTTTTTTACTAACCAGACGAGCGTTTCTCATTCCAAGTTCAATTTCTTTGCAGCCAAATCTATATAAGAAAAAAAAATTAAATAAAAAGATATTTACTATTTTGTTAAAAAAACAAAAATATATTATTATTAACTACAAATTAAATTTTTATAGAGATAATATGTTTAATAGATATTGAATTATAATTGTTGTATTATTGTGTTAATTACCCCATGGCTAAAAGTGTGAGTGACCAAGCAATAGTTGCGGCGGATACAGCAGCCGGAAGACTCGCCGTGGTCCATGACTGGAGGTGACTGACGCCGGAGATAACGGAGGCAGCTCCAGCAACTCCGGCAATTAAAGCAAATGTTACGAAAAATCCGGTGGCCGCATTTCCCATTGGAAAATATATTGGTGAAAAATGAGCCGGTAAACTAAAATCCACACCTTCATAACAAAAATAAAAAAGATGAATGAAAAACAACCCGAAGTTTTCACGTTTTCATTAATTAAACCATTTCGAGTTCTAAATTAAACTTTAAAATTTAAAATTGTGAAATTAAAACCTTTATGTTTTAAAATTGTACAATTGAAACTTCTATGTTTTAAACTTGCACAAATTTGATCATGCCATTAAAATTATAAACTAATTTTAAAACACAGTGGTTGAAAAAAACACTATGTTTTAATGAAAACAAGAAAAAACACTTTAATTTTTTTAATAATTTATGTGATGTTCAATATAAAAAAAATAACAATAAAAAGCATTTGTTATATTATTAATTAATTAAAGCCTACAAGAATGATTGAATTGAGAAAAAAAAAGAATGATTGAATAGTTAATATGGGCTAAGGAAAATATTAGGTTTATAATATCTATTACATGAAAAAGAATTCAATATATGATAAGCTTATAATATATTTTTAAAATACTGAATATTAAATCAATTTACACAAAATCAGTTAAATAATATAAATATTATCCATTAATCTTACACTTATTTCATCACAATTTTAATTATTTCAGGCATTAAATTCTATGTGATTCTGTTCACACATGCATACAAAATTTTGAATACAAAAGTATTATAAGATAATAATATTTTTCTCCTCTAATAATCTATTTCTACAAATGTCATACTTTATACATTAAATATTATGGATTTATAGTAAAAAAAAAATCACATAAAACACAAAATTATGGATACACAAAAAAAAAAATTAAATCTAGAAAAGTAAATTAAAGAAGAATTGAATAAAATATTATACCAATAACGAAGCCATGGTTAATAGCTTTGTTCATGGACCAAGCTCCAATTCCAAGAACAATGGCGTACATACAAAAATTCAACACAAGAAGAAAAGAAGCCACCGGTTTCATTTGTTGTTCCACCATTTTTTCCGGTCACCTGAGCTAACAAAAACTCGATTTAAAAAAAAAGCTAAATAAATATTTTTCTTACTAATCTTGGATGTGGAATGCTATAAGAGCTTAAGGTTTATATATATACTGACATAAAGAGAGTTACGAAATTTATAATAATATAAAGATAATTTGTGCTTTTCTTGGTTAAGGCTGTTTGGTTTTTCTTGATTCTTAAAAGTATATTTTAATTCTTTGTTATTGCAAGTTGTAAAGTTGAGTTTCTGATTTTTCTTTTTACAAAGAATATATATGTTGCTTCATTCTTAGGTCACAGTTAAATAATTTTAAATATAAAAAAAAATTATTAAAAAACAAATTTCTCCTCAAATTTATCATTTTTTTTAGAAACTTAAAAGAGTTCATTTAGCTTCTCTCATGTATTGTTTAAATAATAGGCTAATTTTATTAATGAAATACATAAATTTGTTTTTAAAAAAAAAAAATCACAAATAATGGTATAAATAAACACAAAAAAAATACTCATTAAAAAATTACCCTAAACTCTAAATTAGTAAAAGTTTAAACATTTTAATTTTCTTTATTAAAAAATTACTACAAAAATGTATTTTTGAAATAATTCTTCATATTTATAAACATGTATTTCATTAATTTATTTTTTTGAATAAAAAAAATATATGTTGGTATCACCTATTGTTGTAATCTTTATGTAAATTATGATTTTATATTACAAATCATTATTCTCTCAAATCACACTTATATTTACCAATAATCTCCACAAGAACACATACCATTCTTAAACTGATGAAACCTACTTGAATCTCTCACAACAATCTCACATTTCACAACTCTTGAAATGAGTTTAATTACTGTATGACAATCTTCACAAACCCTAAGATTCTTCATCACTGTAATTCCACTTCCTTCAACTAAATTAACCAAACCAAACACAACAGCAAGTCTTTCACTATGATACCACAACATATCTTCCTTTTCTTCATCATCTACATCATGTAAAACAGATCTATACTCAGGAACATACCCTAAATCTTTCAACTTTTCTCTCAAAAACTCAAGTTTCTCATAAATTTCCAAGCTTTCTGGTTTATCACCTGAGAAAAACTCATACTTTTCTCCTTTTAACATAACCCAACTGCTCCCTGGTTTCTTCATTATCCCCTTTTGTTTCATCTCAAGTCTCAGTTTAGATACATTTACCCATCTACTTGCAGAAGCATATACATTAGACAACAATACATAACCAGCACTTGATGTTGAGTCCAGGTTAAAGATAGCTTTTGCAGCTTTCTCAGCTCTGTTTACATCACAATGGAGCTTACAAGCACTGAGTAAAGCTAACCAAATCATTTCATTAGGCTCCATTGTCATGTTTTGGATTAGTTCCTCTGCTTCTTTCAATTCTCCAGATCTTCCCAAGATATCTACCATACAAGTATAGTGTTGAATCGATAAATCAATTGCGTTTTCCCCTTTTGACATGTAATCAAACAGCTTTCTTCCTTTTTGTAAATACCCACAATTGCTACAAGCAGAGAGCAAGCCAGTGAAAGTGATCTCATCTGGCTTTATGTTTAAACGAATCATTTTGTTGAATATACCAAACACAGACTTACCACGACCATGTTGCGCTAAACCAACGATAATGGAGTTCCAAGATACAATACCTTTGTTCAAGATCTCTGTAAACACTGAAACAGAATCGTTAATGTTTCCACAGTTACTGTACATAACAATTAGAGAATTACCCACAAAGGAATCAGTTCCTAAACCAAGTTTTAGACTAACTCCATGTATCTCCTTACCCCAATCTAATGTTCCTAAAGCAGAACAAGAGTTTAATCCACTTGTAAATGTTGATTGATTTGGTAGAATATTGCTTCTTAGCATCCTTGAGAAAACACTTAACGCATCAATGTGTTTACCATTTAGACTAAACCCTGATAATAGAGCAGTCCACACCGCAACATTCTCATGAATTTTTTCATCAAATACCTTAAGAGAATCCTCTGTTCTTTTGCTGTTTGCATATAATGTTATGAGTGAAGCAGATATGTATTCTTCGTATAAGAAACCGAACTTGATGATCAAACTATGAACTTGTGTACCCATTTGAATAGCTGGAACATTAGCACAAGCTGTGATCACACTAGTGAATGTTCTTGAACTTGATTTTATGCCGAAACTCAACATGTTCTTGAACAAAAGTAGAGCTTCTTTGCTTCTCTTATTCTGGTCTAATCCACAGATCATTGTTGTCCAAGAAATCACATTCTTTTGAGGCATTTGTCTAAACAACTTCAAAGCATTGTCTACTTTATCAGACTGTAAATACCCATGAATCATTGCGTTCCAAGCTGCGATATCTCTCATAGGCATTTGATTAAACAATCTCTCTGCTTGATCAACTTTACCTGACCTAAAACTCCCATTCACCATCGCTGTCCACGAAACCACACTTCTCTCAGGCATTTCATCGAACAGTTTCAGGGCGGTATCTATATCTCCACACTTTATGCATCCACTGATCATCGAATTCCATGATACAACATCTCTCACAGGCATTTCGTCGAACAGATTCAACGCATCAAACAATCTATAGCTCTTCGTGTACCCCGAGATCATCTTGGTGTAAAGACTCACATTGGGAGATGGAACCAGATTGAAAATCTTCCGAGCCTCGTCGAGTCTTTGGTTCCCCAAGTGATCACATATCAAAACTTCACGATTCCGGAACTCCAAGGAAACTGAAGAACTGTTGTAGCTTCCACCATGGAAAGCTCGAGACTTGAAGAACGAAACTGAGAAAACTTGAGACATAACTCGATGAGAAATCGAGCGACTTGCCATTTTCTATAACATTCTTGATAACATTTACGGAAACACAAAGCTAAATAAACGAAATTTGCTAAATTTGATAAATTTTGTATTATAATCGAAGAATCAATTCATCATTCACGTTCTCTCTCAATTTTGGGATCTGAAATTGCATCAAATGTCTCAAGTAGATTCATCATTCTTAAAACCCAGAACAGAATTGTTGAGGAATCACTTCAAAAATTCAAAATTGTCAAACGACTAAAACAGAAAAAAGTACAGAGAAACAACCCTAAAATGAATTCAAGGGTTTTTTCACTCGTCTTCTTGGCTACGTAACCTAGCAAGCCTGTTTGTGACAACAATGTCAAGCTGAGAAGCTCTCTCCACAATCGCCTTCCTCTTCTTTGTTGACACATTGTGAGCTATTTCTGCACAGTAAGTCCTGCAAAACCAAACGAGAATAAACACCATGAGAATTTGTTAAACTGGTGTCATGAGTATATATATATACACACATTACCTGTTGTGCATCATGAGTAACTCAAGCTCAGAGGTGTTGTGAACAACAAATTTCTTGAATCCATTAGGAAGATAATGGCGGGTCTTCTTGTCAGTTCCGTAACCCACATTGGGCATCAAAGTGACACCTTTGAACTTTCTTCGCACACGGGAATCAATACCCTTAGGCCTCCTCCAGCTTTCCTGAAAAAGTAACAAACCAGAATGTGTTAGACATAAAGAACAATTGAACATAGATGTCTGTTTCTTAGAAACCGCAAAGATGAGAAATGTCAACAGGGTTAAAGTAACAGTAAGCTCATTGAACAAAAAGCCAACTGTGTCGCAAGACCTGTAGGAACTTCAATTTTTGCCCTTGAAAAACGAAGTGCCCAGAAACAGTAAACAAATTCTGGACACCAGATACCATAGGGCATATTTAGATCAAAACAACATTGTTCTTTCAGCTAAACAAAGCTGATACTGTCCCAAAATTATCATCTAGTCAGATTCAGAGCTTAGTTATACAGTTGATGCAATTTAACATGAAGAATCTATGACTATGGATGCAAAATTAAGTCACGAAACTACATAACCAGGCGCTAATGAAGATTGAACAATCATGTAAGCTTTGTGTTTATTCAGCTAAAAAGAGCTACTTATATGAATATGTGTAGATCAGTATTCAAGTATGCTAAGAATGTTATTGATGATTCTGTAGAATCCCAACTTAATAGATCCCATCACTTCCAGAGACGGATTTCAATTATATACAAAACTTCTCATCAAATCATTAGCTTCTAAACTAATATTTTCGAACGCGTTAATGTTCAGAGAGTAACAAGCAGCGATAAATTCCACGAAAACTCATGGAAAAGCGTGGTTACCTTGACAGTTATTCTGCGGTCACTCTGGGGTCTGATGAATTTTGCAGACCTCTTCTTCACGACCTTCTTGGTAAGCAACGGAACCGCCATGATTACTCCTCCTTCCTGCGAAATCACCAAAATTACCGAATCTGACTTCAATTAACATATACATAAACTCAAATAAAGATTAGATTGAGAGCGAGAGGGAGAGATCTTACGGTGATAAAATTTACGACCTTCTTCCGCCGTCAATGTTCTCTGGAGAAGGTTTTTTTAAAGGCGAAATTTATTATATAGATAGATATACGCTTAGGGTTTCTTTGTTCGGTCAAAGATCAGTATTAGTCAGCCAAATCAACGGTTAGATCTTGAAGTTACCTTAAATGCACAATCGACGGCTAGATCTTGAAGTTATTCTTTTTCAACACACTTGAAGTTATTCTCGTAATTATTTTTATTTTTTAATAGAGATTTATAAATCAGGTTTTTAATTCATATTTTTTTATACAAAAATAAATAAATAAACACAGATTATTTAGTTTAATTTTCTATTCGTTTTTTAATTCTCTATATGAAGTTTGTTATTATAAATAAATTCCGGTTAAACATATATAAAAATAAAATATATATATAAACTATCTTTTACTTCATGTCAAAATGTTCTAAGCTGTGATGTTCATCAGACAAATCTTACCTGATGAAGAACATTCATCTAAAACTCTATAAATGTCTGAACGAAACTCAAACGAGTTTGGTTCTGATGGTACGGACTCAATCCACTCTTTCTCAACATTCACAACATGCGAATTCATCTTCATAACAGCTTCAACTCCAATTTTTCCCTTCAATTTCTTCAGAAACTTCACTGAGAAAATCACTTCAAAGCTCTTCTCTTCTTCTACAGCCACTTCAGTATCTCCAGTAACCTGAATCCCAAGCTCTGCTCCTCTCGTGTTCACGAATCCAACGAGCATCGGATTGATGTAATGTTGAGAAGTTTTTAAGTTTGTTTCAATGCTGTGTACCTATGAAAATGCAATATCAAAAAGCTTAAAGCTTTCATCAAAGGAGAACTCAAAAAGAACCAAACTTTTCTTCAATACCTGGAGATAATCGATTCCAAGGTTGGAGAGAGTGTTTGTAATGCCATGTGAAGAAAGGATGCTCAGGACACCACCTGAACCAACCGGGGACTTTAGTATCTCCCAGGGAGATTTCATCAAGATCTTGTGTTTTTTCGGTTCTTTGGGTGAGTTGCTAACCACAGGAAGGGTCTCTTCTTTGAGAAACCAGATCTGGAAGTTAGAAAAGAAAACTTGGTTAAATTGTCAAATTGAAACTGAAAAAGGAAACGGTTCTTGGAGGGATTTGAGCTTAACCTTTTCTGATTCGAATCCAAAATGATCATTATCTTGAAATAGCTTCTGTAGAGCTTCAATGGTATGTTCAGAGGAAACTAAAATGAGTGGCACACATGCTCGTTCTTCTTCCTGCACATAACCACACAAAAATGTAAACTAAATGAATCAAAAAACCACAATTTTGTCAATTACACATCAAGTTTTAACCTTTAGGAATCTCTGCTCATCATCAAGTAGCTTCTGAAGGTAAGAGACTGGACCCAAAACATCGTCATCGTCTTCTTTTTGTTCGCTCTCGTGATCATTCAAAACCAAACAAACAGAAACTTTGCCCTCAGAGAAAAGACTTTTCCCTTGTTCAAGGAAACCGAAGTTATCGCCTATTTGCTCTCTGTTAACATCAGGACTAAGACATTTCCGCGATACATTTAGAGTATTTTCCGACACTCTAACTCTCAGTTCATTGATTTTCTCCTTCGGATTCCATCTGATTCATCAAGATTCCTTCAGATTCAATGAAAATGTGAAAGAAAGACTTCTAATTCGATGCAAAACTTCTTGAAATTTACCTCTTTTTTAATGGTGTTTTGATACTTTGCAAAGCTTGTTGAAACAGTTTTGAATTTAGATCAATGATATCATTAGCAAGTAAACTCCTTTGAGACTTTTCGCCAAACCGTAAACCATCAAAGACATGTTCTTGCTCCAATTCAGTTAACTTCTTTTTAGCAGCCACAAGACGTTTCTGGTTCTTTTTTCTTTCCTTCCATTCCTGAAATCACCAGAACTTTAAAGTTTAAAAGATCAAGAAAATAACTCAATGGGAAAAAATCTCTAGTAAGTGTAGAAGAGTATGCCTCACAAGCTGACGCCGTTCTTTCTTGGACCGATCATCAGCTCGCATATTAACCTCGAGGAGTCCTTTCGGAGGTGTGATATACATCTCCTTTCTCTCTAAATCAACATCAGGAACAATTGCATCTACAAAAGGAATCCAAACAAGCCGATTCGTCTTTGTACTTCCATTAATGACTTCCAAGGATGAATCAAGCAATACATGTAGAAGATCATTTCCTCCATTGTCGAAAACATTAGCAACAGTTCCAACAACTTCACCACTTTCCTGAAACATATAATTAAACAGACCCATACTCAAATCAACACTATAACTGATTTTAGACTAGAGAATTATGAAATTTTTGATTTAGTATTAAACCTTGAGAAGAACCCTCATGCCAATAAGATCACGAGAGTAAAACTCGCCTTCATCAAGCTCAGGACGATCATCTTCTTCAGCAAGAAGAATTGCGCCAACAAGTTGTTTCACCTGAAGGAAAACAATGTAAGATTTTATCTACAAAAAACATTTCCCTTTCGATTTCTTATGAATTTCATAGATTACTAGTACCTGATCAACATCGTCTAATCCTCGAAATTTGAGTATCCAACTCTTTTGAGCTGGATGAGGTCTTCCATCAACTAATTCAACTTCCTCAATCTTTTCTTGTCCCATTATTTGTTGTCTTAACCATCTTCTACCAGGCTATAAAGTGTAATCATCCAATGGAAAAGGAAATGTTAAAGACTAAAACAGTTCTTATTTACCAGAAGAAACTTTTCACAAAGTTCTTGCCTTTATCATCAATTTTCTTGTTTTTTTACCTTGGAGAAACGTAAATCTGGAAAATCAGTGTTGGGTTTAATGCAAATTTCTCCTTGAAGACCATGAACACCAGACAAGAATCCAACTTCAACCATATCCAATCCATTATCATTACTGGTTTCCACAGCTTCATGAATAGCTAAAGATCAAAGAGCAAGACACAGAGGCACAAGAATCAAAGGACCATCTAATTCTTCACAGTAACATAAAATCAATTTGGAACCAAGTGAAATAATTAACCGGGAAAAAGACTATATAGGTTACAGCAAAGAACCCATATCGAGAAACCCAAAAGAAAGAAGAAAAAGCTTAAGTACCAGTGCTATGAACGAGGAAACTGGATTTCCCATAAACCCTCATAGGACTGAAGTGACATCGTGAACGAGAGAGAGTCGAGAGGAGACGATGAAGTTGGAAGGTTTGAAAATGCGGGGAATTATTAGGATTGAAAAGTTGAATTGGTGGGTAAGTGATTGAGCTTGAAGAAGATGAATAGAGAAGCGAAGTTGTTAGCATATCTTCTTTCCCTAGACTACTACTTCGACGATTGCAATGGTGAATGGATGACGAAGTCCAAACTAGGGAGGTCAATCGCTAACCGGGTCGGTCCAACGGCCCTTATATATTTCAAGTTTAGTTCGGTTTGGTTTTAGTTTTTTCTCGGACACCTATATAAAAAACACTTTTTTATATAAATTAAACGCAATCTGGATTAACTTGTTTCCGCTTTCAAAATTTTATCTAATCCGGATATAATATGTAAGTTGTAGGTTTTTTTTTTGTTAATAATATAATATTTTAATTTTTCTACTGTCTTTACAATATTCTGATCACATATACATATGTTAGGAATTCGGTAAAAAAAAACCGTATATCTATCGGGGATTGGCAAAAACTACCGTTGGGCAAAAAAATCCAAATCGAACAAACTCGAGTTGAAACAAACTGAAAACTACGGTTTGATTTAGGTTTGAGTTTTGATTAAAAAATCCAAATGAGTTTGATTTTTTAAATTGTTTGGATTCAGTTTAGTTTTAAACCAAACCCGAATAAGAACCTGAACAAAACCGAAAACTTTAATATTATTTGATTAAAAATATTTATAAAATAAATATAATATATTTTAGGAAAATTATACAAAATGCCATCATTCAAATCTTTTTTGCAAATTTGCCATTTGTGTGAAGATATATCAATTATACTGCTGAGTCTATTGCTATGATATTTTTTGCAAAAAAATGTTTGAATGAAGACATTTTTAAAAATCAATTATGCAAAATACCCTAATTTAATACGTTTTAACAAATTTATCCTAAAATGCGAAGGTATACCACCTATACTTGGGTTTAATGTTAAGACATTTTTACAAAAAAATATTTAAATTAGGATAATTTTGCAAAAAAACTTGAATGAGGGCATTTTTGTAAATCCCCATATATTTTATATGTTTTAAATATTTAAATTTGGGTATTTAAAGCAATTTTTTTAGAGGAAATTCTCCCCAATAGCCTATATTTTAGACTTAATTCCTAATCTATACCCACATATGTTTTTATTCCCATTTCATTTTAATATTTTGTGTACTACCCAAAATAGCCCTTTATTTTAAAAGAATTAATCAATTAAAATAACAAAATAAA
>KE151726.1:25087-51836 GCA_000411095.1 Aethionema arabicum | reverse complement strand
ATATATATATAAAATTCAAGTTTAAAATATTTAATCAGATTATACCCGAATCTTATAATTTTTTAAAAAATATATGAAAAGAAACTTATAAAATATTTTAAAATATATATACAAACAAATTATCGAAAAAAAGTTTTGACACATTCAAATTTTTACTTCAAATACTAGATATTTTAACTAAAAATTGATTTAGTACTCAATATAAAAAATACACAACAAATCATCTAATAGCTTAATTGATCAAGTAACATTATATAGAGCTGATTGAAGTGTCAGAAGAATACTCTGGTTCATTATCTTTACAAGCAACAGCATCAGCTGATTCACCTGATTCACTCGCAACTTCACATTCTTGATCCTACAAGAACAAACTCATATCCTTAGTAAAAACAGCTCAAGAACATTCAAAGGAACAAAAAAGTAAAATGAGCAAGTGTGTTTTAAGCAAACCTCCTCAATCTCACTGTCCCCTATAGATAGCCTTTGTTCATCATCTTCTTGTGACTGCTGTTCCTGGAACTGAATCTGCTGTTGATTTTCTGGTTCTTGAATCTGCTGCAGCGTATTGAGTTGTTCATCATCTCCTTCTGACTGCTGTTCCTGGAACTGGATCTGCTGCAGCGTATTGAGTTGTTCATCATCTCCTTGTGACTGCTGTTCCTGGAGCTGAATCTGCTGTTGATTTTGTGGTTCTTGGATCTGCTGCAGAGTATTGAGTTGTTCTAGCTGTTGAAGCTGAGGTTCATTGTCCATATAATCAGACCGAACAACCGATTTTACATGGTCCGTAATGCTGTTGTCTATGGAGAGCTCTTGCGTCGCACTTACAAGACTCTTCTCTCTTCTCTGAATCAATTCTCGGACTGATTTGCGCGAAGAACATGACGACTTATGTGACTTGGCTCTAGCAGAATGTGGGAATAGCTTTACGTGCCGTGCCAAAGCCTTTCTTACATCATGGATGGTCCCAGCCAGGTCAATAAACTGCTTGAAACAAAGAACACTTTTAACTAATGTACCAAACACATTCCATATGATCAAGAAAATGAAAATCACATAAGAAAGGTTACCTCCATGTATAGATTTGATATCTCCTCTTTCTCCTCTGCGCTCAAACCATTAGAGGACGACTCAGTTTGGTTAGATATTTCCTTAGCTATGATTGGATCTAACAACTCAACTTGTTTAGACCCTCCTCCAGACATCATCAGGAGTCTTATTAGTTCCTGTTACGATATAATAATTAGCACCGATTTCAGCTTCAAAAACATTATCAAGAAAACTTGTAGACAGTAACACACCTCAAGAAGTAATTTACAGTGAGGTACTTTCTCATTTCCTTCTATCAGAATCTGGGCAGCTTCATCAGGACTTTTTGTTATCTAACAAAACAAGTAACATTAGCTGTAAATGTAATAAATATTATATTAAAGATAGACTCACAATAAACACTAATCTGGGCTTAAAGCTCTACAAATCACAAATATAAGGATAATAAAGATTTTTTACAATCTAAAAAGCTTAAAGCTTAGGAAAAATTCTAGAGAAGAACAAAGAGATAAGCTTTTTAGATCCTCTCAATGCTCCACTTTAAGCTCTGTCAATCAAACTTGCTTGGCTTTTAAAAAGCAATAAGCGAACTTACGATACTTACCATATACTTGAGACGAGAAAAGTTAACATACAAGAGAGCTGTAGTTTCCGAGTTTTCTTTTCCGACAACTACTTTCTCCAGAGCTTCTTTGTATGTGTTAGTAGCTGCTTCAAAATTACCCTATATGGAATATGACATAAGAGGATACTCGACCGCAGAGTCATCATAACAAAAATGGTTATGGAGTAGTGTATATATATCATACCAATCGCTTTTCCATGTTAGCCTTTTTCGATACATTTTCAACGAAACTAAAACCAAGTTCTTCGTCACATTGAGATAAAGCAGCAGAAGCAGCAAATGCATCTCCAACTTGTTCCTTGTATCTTGCATTGAATAAATGGATAGCAGATTCATTCTACAAGTGAACATATGATCAATATCACGGCAAGATAGACTAAACAGATGCGTGAGCAATTGTAACCCAATTTACCTTAAGAAATGTGCGTGATGCCCGAGCTAGCGCAAAGTTAGCTAGCTCTCTTCCACCTTTGCTTTCAACAAAATCCACATAGCGAAACCAGAACTCAGTGTAATTAGCACATGGTATTAAACACCTCTCATAAAGCTTAATAGTCTGCAATTTCAAAGAAAAAAAAAACAAATCTTGGAAATGAACTAGAAAAGAGCAAGAGCCAAGCTAAACCAGAAAGCAATAAAAACCGTTACCCAATCAAAGTCCCCATATGCTTCGACAAAGCTCAAATAAGCATGCCAGTTGTCCAGCTGATTGGTGTCTAATGGCTTTACATGAAAATAAGGCCTGCGGATATGAACCTCGAAGCAACTTATTTTCTCCATCAACTGCTTTGAATCTTGATAAAACTGTTCTCCAATTGATAAATATGCGTGAAGTGCTTTCAACATAGCCGAGCTAGAGGAAGGACCTATCAAGTTTTGTAAGACATTAGAGATCTCATCATCCGTGTGGCTTTTAGCAACCACGTCTTCTACCATGGGGTCTGAAGAAAGATCTTCGTTCACGCCTATCATACATTCAATCTTCTCTTTCAAAGAAGCTGCAATCTTCTTGAAACTAGAAAAAAGCATATTACCAAGAACTTAAGACAGAGGAACTTGATGTAATGTATTAGAACATCATAATAGTTACTATAGATCATCTGAAAAAAGGACATACTTTTTGTAATAGAGATGTAACTTTTTGGATGGAAATTTAAGCGTTCGGAGATATATATGAGCAAGTGAACTCCATTGCTGTTGGCCCAAAAGAAACTCTATATATTTGTCCCAAAGTGTGAAGCAGGAATAATCTTTTCCAACAAACGAAAGCCCCCTTTCGAATACTCTGCAAGAAATTATTTTCCTAATCTCATCAGTTCCAGAAATCAACCTTGGTTCTCCCAAGATCACAAAACAAAAGAGGTAATGCAGTACATTTTCATTCTACCATCAATTGCATATACTGAACAACCTAAACATGTATAGTCAAATGAAACGAAAATAGTAAATTACTTTAGATGAAGTAGGTTGCCATGGATATGATTGTTTAAGATTCACAGTTTTAAATAATCGGTTAATGTATAAAAGGAGAAGAAACACGCAAAGCCTACCCAAAGTTCAGAAATACCTACTAACATCATGAGGATCTTCATAAGCAGCAACAGCAAAAGTGCAATAATCAACCCATAGAGCTACAGAATACGTTGCTGCTTCTATTGCTCGTTCGAAAACCTCAACAGCCTCTTCTAGAGTGCATAAACGTATCTTATGGTAAGCATATTTCCTCCAGTATCCATGGCACAGTGGAAATTCCAATAAGAAAGCATTGTAAACTAAACATAGCTTCTCAATATCATCCTGCAGTAGTTAAGCTCAAAGATTTTAGTTCTTGAGAGAATCTAAACAAAAAAACCCTAATTTCAGATGCTTAAAATTGAGGCGAATCACAAAATTAGGTACAATTACATATAAAACAAGAGCTTTGGGCACCATTAACACAGATAAATGATGTTTTCAGACCCATGTGACTTACAGGGAACGAATTTTCTATTTCGGAGATTAACAAAGTCCATTCATCAAAATCGAGTGCTCCACTTGAAATAAATTCTTGTAGTCTATCGTTATCGAGAAAATCTGTAAGCAAAACAAATCAAATCAGCTTTCTTAAGCTTCTACTCGCTTCTTTCTGTAATGTAGAGAACCCAAAAATTGATGCAGAGAGACACAGAGAGCTTAGGGTTTTACCATTAGAGCCATCTAATTCCGAAGCCATTGATTCCTTACCGGAGACGACGGTGCCAAACTCCGTAGCCACCACCATCGAAGAGCAAAGATTCTTCTTCTTTGTTTGGTAATTCTCAGATTTTTCACATAAATCAAAGAGTGAAATTATTATTATCCATTGGTCCTTGAATTTAGTAAACATTTCATTTAGACCCCAAGACTTCTCAAATATTCATTAACATCCAAGAATACTCCAAGTTCAAGCAATGCTATTGTGTCTTCGCTGCTTCATATTTATGAACGTTTTGCTTTGTTTACAAGGCTACATAACGAACTTACTAAGAAGTATTCTGACCAAACCTGAGTTTATTACACATAACAGATCAACAATATCTCAGTTTCTACTCTCAACTCAAGAACACAGCTTAGTTCCAATGTATCTCGACTCCATAAGCCTTTCTTATGAATGTATCTCCCCGCAAAAAGCTTCACTAACAATGGTTACAACGCGTCTTTGCAACATTTCCATCTCTGTTTTCAGAGTATCTGAACAAAGAGTAACAAGAATGCTCTGATGACTTCATTGCAGAGTTTCAACTATGTTGGAGAATGTTGCACTTAGACAAACGTTCTTTAACTTCATCCCAGGCTGCATATTGTATAATCGAAAAAAAGATTAAAACTAGATTGATGAATTGTTCAAAATTGTTGATAAAAATGAAGATTCAAGAGTTTGAAACCTGGTAAATTTCTGAAATCAGGTTCAATTCCACCACCATTGATGTCTACATGGTTTGGTGTGACATACTTTCCTATAGTAACAACAACTCCAGAACCATCTCGGAGTTCAAACACTGATTGAATCAAACCCTAAAACCCCAATTTAACAACAATAAATAAACATTCCATTCAATATATATGTATCTAGTTTTTGACTAACCTTTCCATAAGTTCTTTCACCAACAAGAACTGCTTTACAGTTATCATGAAGTGCAGAAGCCACCTGGAAAAAGAAAGAGACATCATTTCCCAAACCCATAAATTTGTATGTCTAATCTGTTGAGACTTTACTCACAATTTCACTAGCACTTGCGGTTTTGTTATTAACCATTATCTGCAACATGAGAAGGATCCTTTTAAATTCAGGATCCAAAATATATTGAAGAATGAAATTGAAAATGGCTTACATGATCCACCACATACAATAAGCGGCGCAGTGATCAACGGTTTTCTATCTGCAACAACTGTCTCTTGAGCCTCCGAGTCTCTTCCCGCTCTATATATCACCTAAAGAGACAAGCCAGAGTTTAATATCCCTAGAAAACGGTTAAAAAGTTGCGAAAAAGTTCCAGATGATGAGTGATTTATACCGTATCTCCTTCATCTAAGAACAGCTTAGCAGTTTCTATTCCAGCCTGAGATAACCAGAGTCAAGTATCAAGTACTCTTCAAGGAAGAAGATATGGTCTAAACTCTAAAGTCATTTTTGTAGATTGAACCTGCACAAGTCCACCAAGGTTATCTCTAAGATCCATTACAAAATATGATGCACCCTTCTCTTGTAGTCGTTTCATCGCTGCAATAAACACAAAAAAAGGAGAAAAGTTGAAAACTTTACAATGAAAGGAACAAAACTACTTGAAGGGACTTACCAATCACTAAATCTTTTTTAGCTAAGGCATTGAACTCTTTTATACGGATATACCCAACAGAGATATCTCCATTTTCAACGTTTTCCAGCCGGTACGAGACTGGTGTTTTTGCATTAACTTGTCTTTGTACTTTAATTGACTTAAGAGGTCCACAAGTCCCATGTCTCACCTGAAATAAGCATAGACAATCATCTAGTAATGTATTTAGTCAGTAAATTAATAGACAAAGATCACTTAGTTGAGTAAATTAACCTTGAGAACCACATAAGATTTACTTGGACCTTGCAACAAAGATGATACTTCAAATGATGATTTCCCAGTGACATCAATTCCATTTACAGCAAGAATTTCATCTCCCTAATAACAAAAAGCATAAAACCACTAAACTAAGTAATAAACATCATCGAAATCGTCCGTTATTTTACCTGTTGCACACCAGAAACATCAGCAGGACCATTCAATACAAGACCAAGAACCTTCAGCTTTACATTTCCATTACCATCAGGAACTTCTCTTAGGTTTATTCCAATACCAGTAAGGTCATATTTCGACATCCTCGCAAACTTGATACACAACAGAGAGATGTGTATTGAAAACAATTCCAAGATCCAAGTAATAAACAAGATAGGCCAAGAGGTGAAAGATAGAAGAAAGAAACCTCATCTGGTGAGAGAAAGCGAGTGTATTGATCACCCAAACTAGCCAACATTTTTCTAATCACTTCATGAGCTTTTGATCTACTTGTAATTGGATTAGCCATTATATCTTCCTTCTGTTTCTGCAAAACATAACAACAACAACAAAGTTCCATCTTTTACATACCCAACAAGCTTCACAGTAACAGTCCCTCAAAAAGTCTTAAAGTTTTTTAGTCCTATAGAATGACTTTATAATAGTTCAGTCCTTTAAACTGCCCAACAAGCACTTTCATAGAATTTTGGCAAAATTGTAACTTTTGTTTTAGTTCAATGATTTGATGTTCTGAGTAATCAAAACATAACAACCCCACAAAGATGTTAATACCTGCCAAGTTTCAGGAGTCCAGCGAAGGTTTCTAGTGTCCAAAAAAGCATCATTAACAATCTCCCAAGCTTCTTCAACTATCCTTTCATTGGTAACTAATTGAGGGCTGACGTCATCTACCTTATCAGCTTCTTCTTCTTCCTCGTTTGGGCAATCTTCAGGAGACGGCTTGAAGTAGTTCAGAGAAGAATCGGGAGAAATTGGGGGTTTTAGAGATAGATAAGGATCATTAGAAGCAACGGAGGAAAGCGGCGATGAGAAAACGAGAGTGAGTGATAAAGCTCCGGTTAGGGCTCCAATTACCGATTTTTTGAAAAATTTCTTTAGATTAGGGTAGTTCAATTGAGTCGGATGCGGATATTCCGGTGTTAATTGCGGCGGAGGCCGCGGCGAGGTGGATACCGGCGGCGAAAATGGAAGGATGAGACTCATCCTCATCCTTGTGTTTAACCGTTTTTGTGTTGTGGTTGATTGGTTTGGATTGAAACTAACAGACGTATTTATGAGTATTTACAAATATGGTCCTCGTAATTGTAAATATAACACAAAAATAAAAGTAATTTACGGTTTGACTATTAACCCAAATTGGTTTAACCGACCGGAACTGAATCAAACCGGCAGTTAGGAATTGTGGTCTTCTAAAGAAAAAATAATTTCGCGAAAATCAAACATTTTTACAAGCTGATATTTTTCTTCTTTTTTTTCTTCTTCATGATCTAAAATTACAACAACGATTTTTTTCATTTATTTAGCTAAATGTAGTGTTTTGATAAATGAAAAATTTTACAAAAAATTAATAGTTCATAGAAAAACAGATTATAAACTTAAGTTGGAAAAGATTAAAATTTTAAATTAAATTAAAATATTGAAATTTTTTACCTATTTAATATCAAATAGGTTTTTTTTTTTTATAATTGTGGAGTTCCGGATATTTTGATAAACTAGTAATGTATTGATTGGTTTTGTTTCTACAACATATTTTAAAACATGATCATTTAGGAGTCATTTTATCATTATGTAAGTGTGATTGGGATAATTTTTACGGGATGAATGCAAAAAAACTCTATGATTTGGCGTTTTCACCAATTAAACCCTCACTTTTGAAGAGGTGTAAGAAAAATCCTAACATTTATGTTTTCAGCAAATTAAACCCTCCCGTTAAAATGACTAACGGATAACAAAGTTTTGATAAAAACACCAAAAAACACTTAAAATTCATCTAATAAACTATAAAAAAAAATCCTAAAATTCACGAAAAAAATTTAAAATTTTTGTAACAACATGAGAAAAAAAAATAATATTTGAATTTTTTTATAATTTTAAATTATAGGTTATNTTTTGATAAAAACACCAAAAAACACTTAAAATTCATCTAATAAACTATAAAAAAAAATCCTAAAATTCACGAAAAAAATTTAAAATTTTTGTAACAACATGAGAAAAAAAAATAATATTTGAATTTTTTTATAATTTTAAATTATAGGTTATTAGATGAATTTTTTATAGTTTATTAGATGAATTTTAAGTGTTTTTTTGTGTTTTTATCAAAACACAGTCGTTTTAGTCAGTACCAAAGGTCCAAAACGACTGTGTTTTGACTTTCGTTAGTCATTTTAATGGAAATATTTAATTTGCTGAAAATATAAACTTTAGGGTTTTTTTTACACATCTTCAAAAGTGAGAGTTTAATTGGTGAAAACGTCAAACCCTAAGATTTTTTTTACATTCATCCCAATTTTTACTGTAGATATTTTAAAATATGTACCAATCACATACATAATTATAATTCAAATTTATATTAAAGATTTATATCTATTATCAAATTTTAAGATTCAAAAATTATGTTGAAAATTGAAAGTTTTTTAGTCGAACCAAAATAGTTTATGATTTAATCTATCTCAGGGAAAAAAAAAGTAAAAACTGAAACCAAGTAAGTAAAGATTCGGTTTAGTTTTCCATTTTCAATGGAAAGTGATGTTTTTTTTATTCCAAATTTTTAATTTTTTAATTTTTTCACTTTTCACCAAAAATCATTACCCCAAATGAGCAAAAAGGAAAAAAAAGGGTTTCTCGATTCTCCAAAGAGAAAGACAAAAGAATCCTTTTTGTTCCTTCTACAGAATCGCGACTGTAGAGCTCAAGAAGAACAGTGGTTCATCGAGTTTTTGTATCAAATCTAAACTGGTTATCTCCGGTTAAACAGGAGGAGAAAAAATGGGTGGGAGAGATGGAATCGGCGGTGTTGTTCCCGTGGCTTCGAGAAAAGTGGTTATGAGCTTAAAGGAAGTTGTTAACCGCTCTGACTCAGAGATCTATGCTACGCTTCTAGAGTACAATATGGACCCTGATGAAGTTGTAATCGTCTCCTTTCTCAAGGTTTTTTTCCTCTTTCTTTCTTCTGGGTTTAAGGGTTTTATTCCGATAATTCAAACTCCCGAGCTCTAATTACTCGATTTAGTAATGTTTCCTTTAATTCGATCCAATCACTCTCTCTTATCTATATCTGGAAACAACCTAAATTCAGCTACTTTGATTACACAATTTACAATTTCTTGCTTCCAATTTGTTAAGGTTGCTTTGGATGCTGAAACTATGGAGCTTGGGGTTGAGTTCTTCTATGTCTTTCCTCTTGAATTAACTTATGAGATAACTTTTTCAGATACTTTTCACGAAGTGAAGAGAAAACGAGACAAGAAGAAAGAGGTTTGTGGGTATTAGAAACAACAAAATCAGACCTTTGTTTTGTTTCTACACATCCAAAGCTTCAACTTCTCATGACTTATTACCATTTATTTGGCTTTAATTCTCAGACTAAAGACACATTAGACTCTTGGTCTCAAGGAGGTGGTAGCTTCCAGAACCGTAAAGCTAGGGATGGTAGTGATTATTACTCTGGTCGAGGCGGTGGAAACAAGTTTAACTCAAATGGTAATGAGATTCAATGTTATGTTCTAGCGTAAAACACTGTCTTAGTCTTAACTTATCATTGATTTTGGTTCAGAAATGGGTAATGTCCAAGGAAAACCTACGGATCGAAGAGAAAATGGAACACGTAATCATTTAGCTGGTTCATCTACCGCGTCTGGTGTCCTTGGTCATCAGCCTCCTTTAAACAGGTTCTCTTCATGTTGATTCTTGATCTTGCGTGACGACGAAAACAACAAAAACACCGAGACTTACCAAGCGCAAAGACATCCTATTGAACACAATGGAAGTAAGATTCCTTTTCTCTATCAAATTTATCTGCTTTGAATGGTCTTGATTCATCTTTAAGTTGTTCTTATTTCAGCAGAAGATCCCTCGGCATCTGTTGTCACAAGTTTCCAGAAACTCTCGGTAAATAACGAGGAAGAGGAAGAAGATGAGCCTGTGGTAATAATTCCCAACCACCTCCAAATCCATACCCCAGAGTGCTCACATTTGATGTTCGGTAGTTTCGGTTCTGGAATTGGATCTGGTCAAGCCAGTGGCTTAACATCAGATCCCTTCAATGAAGAATCGCCTGAGGTTGCACACACAAGGTAGCCATGTTCATCTGCTGCTCTAGCTTTCTAGTTTACATGATCTAATAGCCTCATAAACATTTTCACAGAAATGCTGAGTTTTATGGAGAGGAAAAACATCTAAGGAATGTTCCTAATGAACAACTCTCCTACCAAATTGATTCAAATCCCCGAAACTACCATTCTTCCTCAGACGCTGAGACCGAACAACCTCCACAACATGACATTCCTGAACCTGCTCAAGAAAATCAATACAAGTTTTCATCTACAACAGATTACACATTTGAATCTAGCCAGCAGTTAAACCCCACGCTTCCTCCTTCAAACTCAACTCCTCAAATGCAGAGTCTTAACACCTTACCTAACGCCATGGTAAGATAATAGCTAGCTTTTCTATGTTCATGCTTACTCTGAGTAATCAAACATGTAGTTATGAGAAATTTCTTTGGCTCTAGGATGTTAGGGAACAAGATCTTCAGTACTTACCTTTCCCTTACAATCAGTCAATGCCGGCAAAGCACACCACTGCAGCATCCTCACTTGGTGGCCCCACAATTTCCATGGCAGAGGTAAGCACTTCTCTTATGAAAACACCAAGCTTTCCCCTGAGTCTCCACAGGCTTACCTTGAAGCTGACAATGATAGTTTTTTGTTTGATTGATTAATTTCACAGGCACTTAGGGCTGCAAGTATATCTGGACCACAATCAAATCAACAAGCCATGGCTGATGCAGTTCTTGCCCAGCAACACCTCCCCATGAACCCATACTCTCACCACACACTTCCTTTGGGTCATTACGCTAATATGATAAGCTACCCTTTCATGCCACAAAGTTACCCGTACATGCCATCAGCTTTTCAACAAACGTATCCAAGCAACAACACATATCATCAGTCTCTAGCTGCAATGCTTCCACAGTACAAAACCAGTAATCTTCCTCAGTCAGCTACGCTCCTTCTCCTTACAGTTTCAACACCTCATAAGGTAACTCCGGTATCACCTATGGAGATCTCTTAAACTCTCAGTTCAAAGACAACAACAATCACTTGACATCGTATCAACAACAGGTAAACAAAAAACCCATAAAGAAGCTTTCTCATTTTGTTTCTGTTTCTGTTTCTGAGTCTTGACGCTTGTTTAAAACCTGATCTCAGGCTAAAACCCCATCTATGTGGCCTCCACAAGGACCAAACAACTCACGTGTACCCTCAACCAACGCTTATTACGGCTTACCGGGTCATCAGAGTCAGCAACCGCCTGGTTTTCGACATAGTCAACAACAGCCAGCTCAGCAGGAGCAGCAGTTTGAAGTGCATGGCTATGTGAGTCCTTACCACTCATCTTTAGAACATCAAAACGCTAGAGACACACCTAAACAGAGCCAACAACAACTATGGCAAAACAACTACTAATCAGATCAAAACAATCAAGTCAGTCTCCATGTCTTGTTTCTCCCTTTTTCTCTTTAATGGCGTTTCTTTGATTTGCTAACCCCATCTTGTGCTATTAGCTACTTGCTCTGTTTTCTTCTTCTATATCTCTTTGTTATTTATGTCTCGTTAATTGTCTTGGCTTTAGAAAACTCAAGAAATATATTTTCTAAAATTGCATAAATTAAATTATTAATGGAATCGTTTTGTAATCTAATTGAAACGGAAATCACTAAACCATAACGACACCCAATCCCCAAGCTATGATATCATGTCTCTGAGAAAAATAAAAAGAAAAATTCAAAGTCTATTTCTCTCTTTTCCCCCAACTTCGCTCTCAAATTCATAGCGATTCCAACAACAAACAAAAAAAAGCTTCCTAAATTCAAGCAGATATTGCGTCACTCGAATTCCTTGTTGCTTCTTTGTACATCAAATTAAACCCTAGACCACTAAACCAGAATTAAACCGAGACAGTACCAAACATTTGTTTGGTTTAACTCCGGTACAACATTAAAATTAAAAAAAGGAAATAAAACTCTGTCAAACAAAAAAAAGGAAATAAAAATTGGAGTAAAAAAAAGGAAATAAAATTTGGAGTTAAAAAAAGGAATAAAAAAACTGGAGAAAAAAAAGAAATAAAAAGTGGAGTAAAAAAAAGGAAATAAAAAGTTGACCGTTTAGACGAAAACTCTCCGTTCTGAGTTGTCACCGGCGGTGACTCTCACAGCCTTACACTGCTTCCATTTTGGCGCCAAAATCACCAAAAAAATGACCGTTGAGTTCGAAATCCCATCTTACGCGTCTTTATAATCACTCACACACACTAGAAAATTCCACACTCGATCATTTCTTCTTCTCTCTATTTTCATCGATCGCTCTGTTTTTCTTCAATCGCTCTGTTTTTAGTTGTTCGCTCATTTTTTTTCTGTATTACGAAGCTGAAATTGTTGATAGCCATGGAGAATGAAAGAGTAAGAGAAAGAGTAGAAGTGATTGGTAATGTGTCGAATGCTCCTGTACGCGAGGGTTGTAAGCACATCGTCTCCGTTCATATTTACAGAGAATTTGAAGAATATTTGGAAGAGGAAAGTGGAAGAATGAGAATGATGAGATCATATCCAGCACCACCACCACCGATTCATCACATAGTTTTGAAACCCATTAATTTCACTCCTCGCCATCTCCGTCATCTTCTTCATCACCCTCTCCTTGATGCTTCTTTCTCCAATTTTTTAACTCAAAAAATCATCGACATTGCTCAGAATCCCAATTCACAAGCTGCTTCTCCTCGACGACCACTTTTCATCTCTGTTTTCGTCAAATTTACAACAGAGATACTTTTACCCAAACCCACTAATTTTGATTCCAGAGATGTGATTCAAAGATTGGCGGAGGAAGAGAAAGTTGAGTCTGAGGGTTATTTACTAGAAGAAGGAGAAGAGGCGTGTTCGATTTGTTTGGAGAAATTGTCGGGATCTCAGGCGGTAATTAAGATGCCTGGATGCTTGCATATGTTTCATCAAGATTGTATCTTTGAATGGCTCCGTCATCAGAATTCATGCCCTCTTTGTCGCCGGATTCCTTATGACGTTGATGAAATTGAAGATTGAAGAAGACAACGAGTGATGCTATTTTGTTATTAGAGAAGTGGTCAAAGAACGGGTTTTTACTTTTAGGGTACTTTTTTGGTAATTTTTTAGAAATGATTTAATTTGATGTAGTAATCACTTCGATTTCTTTACATAATCAGATCTACTTAACTAACTCACAATTGTATTTGCATTCCCTACTATTTTACATTTTTGCCTTTTTGTCTCCATTTTATCAATTACTAAATAGTTTCTGATTTCCCATTTTAATAACACAATTCGTATACAAAAAATTTTACCTTATGATTGTTTCTTAATTATAATACAAAGACTAATCGACAAACTCTCCTCTCTTACATTAAAAAAAAAACACTCAGTATTATCAGCGAATTACAAAAAATAAGAAGAAAAAAAAAACACTTGAATTGGAGGGTATACTCTTGTTATAACATAAATCGAAGAAATAAATGAAATTATCAGCGAGTTACAGAAAATGAATTGTTCTTTGATTTTTTCATTAAAAAAAGCACAAGAAGATAACCTGTAAGAAAACCATTGACTTATTATTAACCAAAAGCAACCAATCTACTCAAAACAGAGAAACAATAAATAACAAGAAAACGCAGAAGAAGATAATCTGTAGGAAAAGAGATCCTTGAATTATGGAAGCTATGGAGGTTAAGGTTGACGAAGAAGCTAGAGCTTCTGGTGCTCGTCGAATGATGATCAAAGAAGAAAAACATCCACTCCTGGAGAATCAAAATCAAAGCCAAAATCAAGATCAAGATCGAGATTTTCCAGATATAGAAAGAACAAGATGGATACAAAAGGCAAGAAGTCAAACATTTCAAACCACAGCTTATCTAGCTAACCTTTTACCAACAGGAACAGTTCTTGCATTCCAAATCCTGTCACCTATTTTGCGTTGGACACTGTGATTTAGTTAGCAAGATCATGACTGCGTTGTTAATCGCCATTTGTGGATTCTCTTGTCTTATACTTAGCTTCACAGATTCCTACAAAGACAAAAACAGAAATGTCTGTTATGGGTTTCTACAATCCCCATGGTTTCTGGATAATAGATGGGTCAGCTACTCTTCCTCAACAACTTTCCAAGACTTACAACTCCAGTTCATTGATTTTGCACATGCCATTATGTCGTTTCTGGTGTTTGGAGCTTTGGTTAACTGTTTCTTCCCTAAACCGTTGATTGAAGCAGAAGAGGTTCTTACAGCTTTGCCTGTAGGTATAGGAGTCTTTTGCAGTATATATGTTGTTTGCAATTTTTCCTACTAAACGCCATGGAATCGGCTTTCCCCTCTCTGCTAAATGATGTTTTTGATACTTTTCTGATTCAATTCTTAATCCTCTTTAACCCCTTTGGAATCTTCAGTTGTACCTTGTACTTTACCACTTTTCTGAGATGATCCCTTGAACATAATATCTGAATGATATGCAAGTGTTTCTTTATCAATGTTCATCTGATTATTGAGTAATCAAACCCCTAACGAGATTATTGACAAACCTTGCAGTTAGACCTCTAATTCTTCGAAGTTTCTCTCCTACGCATTACGTCGAGCAGTTGGTACGCGTGAACGTTTTCACCACGTTTACCAAAATCAACGATCCACAGACCACATAATCATTCAATCATCAAAATTTTGCATGTTTGCTGTTCTCTTTCTTTTCTTCTACAGGGTAAAGCGATAGTAATGTATCAATAATCTATAGAACTTTACATTCCAGCATAGATAGCTTCCTCAGCGCCTGCAATCAGAGGGATACAAATTCAAGTCCATTTAAATCAGTAGATTTTAGGATATGTATGAAATTGAAAGTCAGGAAGTAGTGAATATGTAAAGGTAAATGTAAATTAAACCTTTTGTAAGGGTTGAATACCCCATTCTGTATTCTAACTTCCATTAATATATCTAGTGCTTTCTCTGAAAAAAAATGTAAATCAATTGAAAAAACTTCATAATTCCTACTGGACCTAAAATAACTGAGCAGATATTTGTGCAGAACACTTACAATCTAGATCGAAGAAGACAATCTTCATTGAAATCCTTGTTGAAGAAGACTATCTACGTCAGCCTCAGCCGAACCGAAGATCTCCCATTCGGAAATCTCTTTCTATCTCCGACCTCTAAATCTAATGGCGATTTCACCGAAAACCATTACCGAATCAATTCCATTTTTCGTATTCGAACGCTTGTTGTTTCATTAAAGGCCTATTGAAACGGAATTCACTAAACCATAACGACTCCCAAGTCCCAAGAGATGATATCATGCCTCAGACAAAAATGAAAATAAAACTCAAAAGTCTATTTCTCTCTCTTCCCCTAACTTCGCTCTCAAATCCATGGCGATTTAAACAAAAAAGCTTCCCAAATTCAATTAGATATTGCGTCCCTCGAATTCCTTGCTGCTTCTTTACCCATCAAAAGATTCAAAACCTAGACCACCACTAAACGAGTTTTAAAAAAAAAAAAACCTAAAAAGAGCACTAAACCAGAATTAAACCGAGGTAGTACCAAACATTTCCGGTACAATTACGGAAACATTAATCATCAAATTATAGACAAAAACAACATTAAAATCCGGGTTAAAAAGTACAACATTGAAATTAAAAAAAAAGGGAATAAAAAGCTGTCAAAAAAATATGGAAATCAGTAAAAAAAAAAAAAAAAAGAAATCCTGTGAAACAAAAAAAAAGGAAATAAAAAATTGACCGTTCAAACGAAATCTCTCCTTCTGAGTTGTCACCGGCGGTGACTCTCACAGCCTTACACTGCTTCCATTTTGGCGCCAAAATCACAAAAAATATGACCGTTGAGTTCGAAATCCCATCTTACGCGTCTTTATAATCACTCCCCCACCCTACACTCGATCATTTCTTCTTCTTCTCTCCCTTTCTCATCAATCGCTCTGTTTTTCATAGATCGCTCTTTTTTTTTTGTCTTGCAAAGCTGAAATTGTTGATAGCCATGGAAAGTGAAAGAGTAAGAGTAGAAGTGACTGGTAATGTGTCGATTGCTCCGGCGCGCGAGGGTTGTAAGCACATCGTCTCCGTTCATATTTACGGAGAATTTGAAGAATACTTGGAAGAAGAAAGTGGAAGACTGAGAATGATTGGATCATATGCAGCGCCACCACCACCGATTTCTCACATAGTTTTGAAACCCATTAATTTCACTCCTCGCCATCTCCGTCATCTCCTTCATCACCCTCTCCTTGATGCTTCTTTCTCCCATTTTGTAGCTAAAAAAATCATCGACATTGCTGAGAATTCCAATTCACAAGCTGCTTCTCCTCAACGACCACTTTTCATCTCTGTTTTCGTCAAATTTACAAATGAGATACTTTTACACATACCCACTACTTTTGATTCCAGAGATTTGATTCAAAGATTGGCGGAGGAACAGAGAGTTGAATTGGGTCATTTCCTAAAAGTAGAAGGAGAAGAGGCATGTTCAATTTGTTTGGAGAAATTGTCGGGATCTGAGGCGGTAATTAAGATGCCTGGATGTTTGCATATGTTTCATCAAGATTGTATCTTTGAGTGGCTTCATCACCAGAATTCATGTCCTCTATGTCGCCGAATTCCTTATGACGTTGATGAAGATTGAAGAAGACTAACGAGTGATGCTATTTTGTTATTAGAGAAGCTCAAAGGTGTCAAAGAAGGGTTTTTACTTTTAGGGCACTTTTTTGGTAATTTTAGAAATTATTTTTTATTTAGTAATCACTTCGATTTCTTCACATAATCACATCTACTTAACTGTCTAAACACAATTGGATTACTATTTTGCCTTTTTCTATCAAAATTATCAATAACTAAATAGTTTCTGATTTCCCATTTAAATAAACAATTTGTTGTATACATAAATGTCACCTTATGATTTTACTAATAATACAAAGAATAATCGCCAACCCCTCCTCTCTTACATTAAAAAAAAAAAAACTTATTATTTATTACACATAAGCATAAAATAAAAATGATCACTTTAAAATAAGCTGGTATATACTCTAGTTATTAGGTGTTTGGCGAGGTCCAGTGAGCTTGTGTGTGGTATCTCTTATGATAGTTTCCTGAAGAAACCTTTTAGTGACAGATCCTATTGAAGATGTTGTGAGGCTTTCCAAAAGCCTAAGGGTTCCCTGGAGCGGACACTTGTACTACAAATCCCCATTGACGTTAGTTAACATTACAAAGACATAACTAATCATATAAAGTCATTTTCAATATAATAAAGACAATGCAAGAAAAGGTCCCACAAATATTTTACATACAAGAAAACACTTTAAGATAATAATAATGTAAAAATTTCTAGCCTGAGAGGAATGTTCATGTTCATGAAAAATAATTTATTTTAAAAATACAAAAACCATAAAGAGATAATGTCAAAGGGTATAATAGTTGACTTAAACAAAGACTTGGGTTTGGTTGCAAGGCATCAGAAAGTAAACAAAGACTTTATTCTCCTTATCCAAATCTCAAAACCATTTGACCATGTAAGGATCAGAGTCGATGCCATCTCACCATTGGCATGGACGAATTGCAAATCTAGGAGGCCTATGATTCCTGGAGTTTATAACATGAAATTCAATTGAAAGAACAATGCATTTCTCATAGCAAAATCCTTCTCAACTATTCTCCAGGCCTTAAGAGTTGAGAATAGTAACAGAACCAAGAGTTTTCAACATCAATCCCAATCAAATCCATTGAATTTGAACCTACTCTCTATCTCTATGGCATGAATAGGTTAAATTCTATGAATCATAACCAAAATTTTGCATGTTTGCTACAGTTCTCTCCTTTTCTTCTACAAGGGAAAAAAGACAGTAATTATGATAATATCTCAATAATTCACCGAACTTAACATTCCAACATTACATAGATAGCTTAATCAATTTGCATTACGAAACTGAGTCAACAGCTCCTGCAATCAGAGAGATACAAACTCAAGTCCATTTAAATCAGTAGATTTTAGGATGTCTATGAAATTGAAAGTGAGGAAGTAGTGAATATGTAAACGTATTTGTAAATGAACGGAAAAATACTTCAAAATTCCTAGTTTCTACTCGGCCTAAAATAACTGAGCGGATATTTGTGCAGAAGACTTAGAGCAACTTCAACAAGTCTTTTAACCCTTAAAAAATAAGTTTTTTGGGAATCCAACAAGCCCTTAATTATATTTATGTTTATGTGTCTTTTATATATAACTTTGTTATATTTATGTTTTTAACATCGTTCTATTTATGTTTATGTGTGTTTTATTATTATGTATGTTATTTATTTTATAATGTAATTTTTATTATGTGATATTAAATGTCAGGAAAATAAATTAAATGTATGTTTTATACACATATATAAACTTTTAGCATTATTAATAATTATTGTTAATATTGAAGATTATATTGCAAATTAATAAAATTTTAAATTTTTTTTTAAGTATCTATTGTTGGGATCAACTCACCTTAAACCCTTATTTATAAGGTTTCACTCCCCTTATATTTAAAGGTTTGTTGGAGATGCCCTTATTGAAATCCTTGTTGAAGAACCCATAGGTCAGCCCAACCGAAGACCTCGCACTCGGAAATCTCTTTCTATCTCCGACCTCTAAAATCTCATGGCGTTTTCTTCGAAAACCATTACCGAATCAATTCCATTTTTTCGAAATCGAACACTTGTTGTTTCTTTAAACGCCCATTTAATTTAGGTTCAACTACAATTGTATTAATTAAAACATATACATATGTATATGGAATAATTAGGTTTTATGAAAATTGAAAGATAATTAGTAAATTTTAGTTGTAATAATTGTGTGTTTTCATATAAAAATAATTAAAACTAAATTTTATAAAAGAAAGAATAAATCTTAAGAATTTGTAATTACTTCATAAGTAATCATTGTTATATTTAGGATAATAAGTATACAACTATATTATAAACAATTATATATATATATATATTTTTAATTCACTATCCTATTTTATTACAATCATATCTTTGTGATATTTTGTTCTGATTGAATTAAAAAAATCTGAGTTCAATATTTCGGAAATCCACGTCATCTATAATGGCGAAAACAATACATCGTGCCGTTTTACATTATTTGCATTAATTGGAAACTGTTTTTTTAGGATCCCTTTTTTATTGTATAGTTTAACCCCAATGAATTCCAATGTAATATATTTCACCCGAAATAATTGAACATGAGCTTTGTATTAGGGAGAAACTCGGTAAGGTGATCTATTTTTCAACGAAAAGTATGATATAACATATGTTCTCGTTGGAACTATATATGACCTCGTACCATATCCATACAAAATTAAAAGTTCGAGACTTCAATTCCTATAAACCGCAATTTGGCTCGGTTTAAGTGGTTTTAATTGAAGTCTCGAATCATGGTTCCGACAATATATCATATTTTTCGAGGGAAATATATCATCTTTCCGAAAAACTCGGATAACCTCAATCTAACCGGAAAACATGTAATTAGAAAATGGGATTAATCTTATATCATACAAGCCTCTAAAAATTACATTATAGAAAATTTTAGTGAAAATCATAAACATACGAACTTTATTGAGCCAATTTCAGAATTTATGAACAATATATAGTTCTTTATTGTAATAACAACAAGTAAGAATCCATACGCTGTCGTTTTCGGAACTTTCTCTAGTATATAATTTCTGTGAGAATTTGAAGAACATTTCTGTAGAAGTTAACAGAGTCAAAGTTCCATCTCAGGAAGAAAGTTTCTTCCCCTTTTAGTCAAATCGGAAAACCACCCCGGTATTCTGATTTTCCGGCGAGAATCCCGATGTCCAATGACGGCAATGGAGATAATGACATCTCTCCATTTCTCCATTACTTGATCAGCCCCACAAAAAAAACTCCTCAACCCCTTGATGCCTTACCGGAAAACAACGATGTTACAATTCCGATGCCAATGACACCGTCGGAATTCAAAAACCGATTAATCTTCGACTCTTCCCCTCAAACTCCACAAGATTCTTCTCTTTTCACCGACTCTGCCACGTCATCCTCCTCCAATTCATCTACCCTAGACCTTCTCCTTCCACCTCTGCTTCCTCCAAGAAACCCTAAATCAACCCGACCCAAATTTCACCGCTCCAATTCAACTCCTCAAATGTCTACAATCAACGAAGTGAATCACCCAAATCATAAACAAGAATCATTAAACTCAAATTCCATTGTAAGACAAGCAATTACTCTACTCATAATCTATCTCTCTTTAGGCGTATTTTTCTATTGGTGGAACATCGATCACTACATCGTCAACAAAACTCATCCTCTTGTTGACGCTTTATACCTTTGCATCGTCACATTGTGCACAATCGGCTCCGGAGATACCATACCAAACACTGTATCTACAAAACTCTTCTCAATTTTATTCGTTCTTGTTGGATTTGGATTCATTAACATCTTACTTAGAGCAATGCTCACTCACGTTCTTGATCATCAAGAACGCTATATCTTAGAAGATGCTCAAGAACCTAAGAATCTCAAGTCATATGTAATCGATTTGAGGACAGGGAGAATGAGGATAAGGTTTAAAGTAGGATTAGCTTTGGGGGTTGTGGTGTTATGTGTTGGATTTGGGATTCTAATTATGCATTTTGTTGAAGAAATTGAGTGGTTAGGTTCGTTTTACTTTTCGGTTATGTCGGTTACTACAGTGGGGTGTGGTGATAGAGTTTTTCAGACAATGGCAGGTAGGCTTATTGCATCGATATGGTTGCTTGTGTCTACTTTAGCTGTAGCTCGTGCTTTTTTGTACTTAGCTGAAGCTAAAGTTGATAAAAGGAATAGAGAACGAGTTAAGAGTGTTGTTGATGAAAACATGTCTGTTTCTCAGTTCTTTGCTGCAGATATTGATAACAATGGCTGCCTAAGGTACACTTCCACACATTAACTCCATAGCTTTGCCTTAGCGTTGATCAACACAACTCACAAGCTTTTGTTTCTTTGCAGTAAAACAGAGTTTGTGGTATATAAGATGATGAAAATGGGGAAAATTACAGAGAAGGATACTAAACCGATTGCTAAAGAGTTTGATAAATTCGATCGAAGAAACTGTGGGAAGATTACTATTGAAGATCTTTGTGATCCTATTACGACTAATCCTCTGTAAAGTTTGCTTAGTTTAGGAGATGGAGATCACACGATTAAACACATTGATCCGGTTTAGTTTAACCGGGTGTTGTCCTTTGCTTACTTAACCAAGATTCCGTTTTGCTTTAACCGGGTTTGACCTACTTAACCAGATGTTTTTTTGTTGTTTGGATTCTATTGACCGGTTTGATGTATTACTAAATGTGGGTATGTCGACGGTTTAATTTCGGGTTGTTAGAAAAGTAACATGGTATTAATGAGGGCTGAAGAATAAGATGCACTAGTCTCACACGTGCGGGGTCGTGGATGGCTCTTTCTTAAAACATATCGACATGTAAAAATAGAATTCAGTTAGTTGCTTGATTTGCCTGTCTCAAGATCAAACCTATGTTGGCTCCACGATACTATAGAATACATACTTTTGGTCGGGGGTTTTTTTTTTGTTAACGACTTTTGGTCGGTTATTTGAAGGTAATTGGGTAAAATGATTTTTAAAAAATGTGTAAATTTTGATGAAATATAATATATAGTTTTTGTGAAATTTAATTTAATTTCGAGAAATGTTAAATATGGTAGAATACCAATTATTTAAAATATAGTCATATTAACACACCGTTTAAATTAATCAATTAGTGACGCCAATCGTGAAGGTTTCACACACAAAAAATATCGAGTTCTAAAATAAAATAAAAAAAACCTCAGCCCATAAACTCGACCACAAAACAGAAATATGAGCATAAACCCGACAATCATTTGAAATTTTCTACGTCCAAGATATATAAATTCTGCTGTGACTATATTTCACAAAAAAATAATTTCGTTTAACAATGTGTAATTATATTAGATACGCATTGAATTGAAATAGTGATATTATGCAACTAGATATTACAGAAATTATATAGAATTTTCTGAATTCGCTAAATTAGTTTATTACAAACATGTTGTAATAAGTTTTTTATTTGTCCCGATTGATTTTTTAGTGGAAATATTCATTTTGGATTATCTTAAAAATCTGAATAGGTCAACTTTTTGAAAACCACGTCATCTACAATGGCGAAAACGACACATCGTGCCGTTTGTCCATTTCTACCGGAAAGAGTCTCCGTGCCGTTGACTAATCGATTTGACCCCTTCAACTGTTTTATTTGCACTAATTGCAAAATGTTTTCTTAATTTATACTTTTGCCCCAATTAATTCCAATTTAACATATCTCACCAAAACAATTTGAACATCAACATTGCATTAAGGGACAAATGAATAAATTCGATTTTCAAATGGGAATATAGATGAGAAATTAACTTAGATGATACAAGAGGATGATTTAGTCTCTACAAACTACATTCAAATTTTAAAATAAAATAATGTGAAAGTCATAAACATGTGAACGTTATGGTGCCAATTTCAGAATTTATCAACAATATAGGGTTCTTTATTGAAATAATATACAAGTAATACCCATAGGCACATATTATTATATAGTATAAAACGCTGTCGTTTCCAGAACTTCATTCTGTATATATAATCACTGTGAATTTGAAGAACGACTCTGTAGAAGTTAACAGAGCCAAAATTCAATCCTCTGAAGACCGTTTCTTCCTTTTTTTGGATCAAATCGGAAAACCACCGCTCTGGTACTCTGGTTTCTCCGGCGAAAATCAAAATGGCGAATAACGACAATGGAGATCATGAAATCAAGCCATTACTCCAATACTTAATTAACCCTAGACAAAATCCTCCTCCATCGCTTATTTCCTTACCGGAGAACAACGACGTTGCAATCCCGATGCCAATGACACCGTCGGAGTTCAAAGACCGATTAATCTTCGGTCCTTTCCCTCGAACTCCACGTGATTCTTCTCTTCTCGCCGAAGCCCTCTCTCAAAACCCCTCTCCCTCATCCTCCGCAACCACTTCCTTCTCCGATTCAACCCTAGACCTTCTCCTAACTTCGGAATCCAATTTACCTTTCAGAAAACCTAAATCGAAGCAACGAGGATTTCACCGCTCCAAAACAGCTCCTCCAATGGCTGGAATCAACGATGTGAATCACCCAAGCAATACCAAAGAATCATCAGATTCAAAATCCGTTGTAAGACAAGCTATTGCTCTACTCATAATCTATCTTTCCTTAGGCGTATTCATCTATTGGTGGAACATTGATAACTTCGTAGTCAACACAACTCATCCTATTGTTGACGCCTTATACTTTTGTATCGTTACAATGTGCACAATCGGCTATGGAGATATCATACCAAACACTACACTCACAAAGATCTTCTCAATCTTATTTGTTCTTGTTGGATTCGGATTCATTGATATCTTACTTAGTGCAATGGTCACTTACGTTCTTGATCTTCAAGAAAGCTATATGTTAGAAGATGCTAACAAAACCTTGAATTTGAACGAGCCTGAGAAGCTAAAGTCGTATATAATCGATGTGAGGAAAGGAAGAATGAGGATTAGATTAAAAGTAGGATTAGCTTTGGGTGTTGTGGTCTTATGCCTTGGATTTGGAGTTCTAATTATGCATTATGTTGAGAAAATTGACTGGTTGGATTCGTTTTACTTCTCTGTTATGTCGGTTACTACAGTTGGGTATGGTGATCGAGCTTTTAAAACAATGGCAGGAAGACTTATTGCAGCTATATGGTTGCTTGTGTCTACTTTAGCTGTAGCTCGTGCCTTTTTGTACTTAGCTGAATTTAGAGTTGATAAAAGGAGTAGACAACAAGCTAAGACTGTTCTTGGTGAAAACTTGTCTGTTTCTCAGTTTTTTGATGCAGATATCGATCACAATGGCTGCGTAAGGTACACACTTACACGAACAGAACACTAAATTGATAGGTTTGATTGTGTTGATCATCATAAAATTGCTTTTGTTTTGTTGCAGTAAAGCAGAGTTTGTGGTCTATAAGCTGATGAAAATGGAGAAAATTACAGAGAAAGATATTAAACCGATCGGTCAACAGTTTGATAGACTCGATCGAAGCAACTGTGGAAAGATTACTCTTGCAGATCTTGTTGATCCCAATCCTAATACTGATTTATCTTCTGTACAGTCTGTTTAGTTTAAAGAGTTGGAGATCACACAATTCCAACATTGATCCGGTTAACTCTTAACCGGGTTTTGTCTCTCGTTTACTTCACCAGATGATGAAGAATATCCCGGTTTATTCAACTGGGTTTTGTCTTTAGCCTATTTGACCAGGTGATGAGGCCATGTGTATCACCAAATGTGTATATGTGATCGGTTTAATTTCGGTTTGATTTTGTGTATACTAATTTCTGATTGACTTTTTCGGTTTGATTGAAAATATGTGAAGATATGTGATTTATTTATAAATAAAATATATTTATTTAATTACTCAATTATTTCAAAATTAGTATATGGAATAATGTATAGATGTGTTGTAGTGTTTGTAGCATCTGTCCATTGACTTGTAATATTAAATTAGAGAAGTAACATGGATAAATGTTCATTGTGTCAAATTTGTCAAATTTTTGTCCTACTTTTAATTGTGACCATTGTTTAGATTGATGATGTGTCGAGTGTTTAGTGGTTATTTTAATTATCACTAAGCAAATTTTTTTTTTTAATTGGTGGTTTTAAAAAGTCGTTAGAAACATTTTAATTAAGTGATTTAATATGAATTTAAAAAAAAAGGTCCAAAAACATAGTAATATATTTTAAAGTTATAATGATTCATAAAAATAGATATTACAAAACATAAACATTGTAAATATGCTCAAAGCATTACAAAACATTGAACATGTTTATGCTTTGTAATGTTTTTATGTTTATGCTTAAGTAAAGATCCTTAAGCATTTATATCGAACTTAATACAAAAGATTGAAAAAAGTGTCAAAATAAGCATTTATTTAACAATATTACTTTAGTCTATTTGAGAGTCGAAATATAAAAAAAGATCATATACTCATAGATCATATGTATGGCTACAAAGGTTGACCACTTAACCATCTCTGGAACATGATCGAGTTCTTCACTGGTGTAAACTGTGGTGTGTGCCCACCTCCCTAAAAGAAAAAAAAACCCAAACAAAACCTCACAAAATCAGTCAACAACACGCAAGAACAGCATACAAATTTTTCCTTCTTGTTTTAGTTTTATAAAGTCATAAAGAGAAAAAAAAAGACTTGCTTTTACAGTGGCAAATGTCATTTTATTAGCATATGTTCTTGTGTAACCAGCCACTTGATCATCTATAAACCATGGCCTCCAATCATCAACAATGGAGTAGTTTAAAGCCCTTATCCAAGTTTGAGTATCAATGTAAGGTACATTCATATCATGATCACCACTATTCACCAGAAAAAAAAACAAAAAAAAAACTAATGTTATGTTCTTTTGCAAACTCTTGAAGACTTGTAAAGAAGAAGAAGATAGATTCGTTTAGATTAATTGTGAACCTGAAGATGAGAGATCTGTAGCCTTTGATGCTGTTGTTCTTATGATATGGTAAACAGCTTTCAATGTCGTTATTGTAACGTATATTAACATGACAAGGTATCAATTCCCCTATACTCCCCTGCAATCAAAGTTTATAATCTTGTTTCTTTTACTATCACTTAAAGTTTTTTTTACTAAAGATCTAAATCTAAACTTGACAGTATATATACCTTTTTTACGTGAAGAGCTCTCCGAACCCTATCGTCATTTGCCCAATAGGAAGTTAGAGTAAATAGATAACTCTGCAAAAGCAGCCATGTCAATACTTTATCCTCTAATGGTTAGATGGAAACAACAAACGTAAAAGCAAGGTTGGAGTTATTTACTTGGCAATCAGGAGATGTTTCATCGCAGTTTGGTAATAAAATATGTGCCAGAAACACTTTTTCAACACACTTAAAGAAAATATGGATTAGAAAAAAGGACAATGACTAAAAAATTCTCATACTTTCATCAAATGTTAAATTAATATCCTTAAGTATTGTATAACTAATGTAATTCACAATTTTGTTGTAACTATACATGTAACAAATTGATTATTAAAATTAGTTGTTGCAACAAAATAGTAGAGTGTGTGTGTGTACCTTGTCGAACTCTGCAATAAGTTTGACACATTCTGTCTTAAGAGGATCCACACGACTATAATTCCCCCCACATCTTCTCCTTAGAGACTGCAACAAACAAAAAGGGCTTGAAGTGGTCATTTTGTGATACAAAGAAACCAAAAGAATCCCACAGATTTTGGTACCTCGTAAAGTTCATCAGAAATAAGTGCCATTCCATGAGCAAATGGAATGCGGGCGTCCGAATAAGTAAAATTGTCTGAGACAGGGTTTCCAAGCACATAACCCTGTTTTGGTCAGGAGACAGGAGGAAGAACAAAACCCTCAATTATTAATGCTAGAGAAGGTGTATATGATCATTTAAGAAACAAGAAAATATCAAATGAACCTGGAGATTTATTTGAGGTTTGCAGCATATATAGTTTCCTGCGATGAAATGCGAAAAAAAATGTGAATCAAAGGAAAATGGGATGTATTGTGATGAAGATGAAAAAAAAAACAACATATACCATTTGAGATTTCTTGAACGATG
>KE151725.1:90750-107957 GCA_000411095.1 Aethionema arabicum | reverse complement strand
AAAAATAATTCTATAAATAAATAATACTTTTAATACTATCTTAATATATAATTATTATGCATTGAAAAAATATATATAATTATTATAATTACAGAAATATATACATTAATTCCCTCAATTTTTTAAAGAAAGGAAACATTTCGCGGGCCTTAGTTTTGGGCCTGACAGCCCATTTTTACAGGTCTAGGAGTTCGCTAGGGTTTTGATATGTTATATTCCTCCCTTCTTTCTCTGCAGACGGCGACCTCACTGATCCTCTAGCCATGGTGATTATTCATTCTCTCTCTATCACTTTGCTTTGTTTCATGCATTCCTCGATTGTTATGTGTTTCAGTTGATCTGGAATCTTAGATTTACTATCGAACTTGTTCCGGCTGCTCTTTTGCGTAGTGTAGAATCGTTGTTCATAGCTCAATCTTATATATTGTCAATCTATTAGCAATGATTCTCTTATTTGCGTTCGATTTTAGTCTTTTCGCTTGTTAATTTACTCCATTTGTGTTCAAGGTGTTTGTGAAACCCCAGAAGAAGCAGGCTTACTTTAAGAGGTTTCAAGTCAAGTTCAGGAGAAGGCGTGGTATGTCATCTATCATTTTCGTCTCTCGTTACTTCAATTTCTACTTTTTTGAAATCGATTATAGTTTCATACTTGTGATATTGTAGAGGGAAAGACTGATTACCGTGCAAGGATTCGTCTTATTAATCAGGATAAGAACAAATATAATACCCCTAAGTATCGTTACGTTGTCAGATTCGTAAGTTTCCTCTGCTTTTCTCTCCCATTGTTGATCAAATTGAACTGTTTCTCGTTGGAATCAACATTTTAAACATTGCCTTTTTGTGAATCAAAGACAAACAAGGACATAATCGCCCAAGTTGTATCTGCTACTATTGCTGGTGACCATGTTCTTGCATCTGCTTATGCTCATGAGCTTCCAGGGTATGGCCTTTCTGTAGGGCTTACAAATTATGCTGCAGGTATGTATGATGTAAACCTCTTTTGACTGCTGAGCTATTGAATCATCGTTTAATCTGCCTAATAATTCTTAATTATTTGGTTCTTACAGCTTATTGCACTGGTCTCCTTCTCGCTCGTCGTGTCCTTAAGATGCTTTCCATGGATGGTGAATATGAGGGCAATGTTGAGGTATATATAATCATACTTCTGCTATATCATGTCTCATTCAGTTTCTACCATATTTTGATCACTAATGAATCCTCTTTTTCTCTTGATATAGGCCACAGGTGAAGACTACTCTGTTGAGCCAACTGACAGCAGAAGACCATTCCGTGCTCTTCTTGATGTTGGTCTTGTGATGACAACAACTGGAAACAGAGTGTTCGGTGCACTTAAGGTAAGTCTCTGATCTTTTCTTTTACTGAATAGTTTGGAGTAAAGTGATTTTGTATTCAATTGGTGTTTTCTGGTGTATGTTTTTGTATAGGGTGCTTTAGATGGTGGGCTAGATATTCCCCACAGTGACAAACGTTTCGCTGGATTCAACAAAGAAGGCAAGTCACTTGACGCTGAAGTTCACAAGAAGTACATCTATGGTGGTCATGTTGGTGATTACATGAAGCTTTTAATGGAAGATGAGCCAGAGAAGTACCAAACTCATTTTAGTGGATACATTAAGAAGGGTCTTGAAGTTGAAAACATGGAAGAGATGTACAAGAAGGTACACGCAGCCATACGTGCTGATCCCTTACCAAAGAAATCAGACAAACCAGCTCCAAAGGAACACAAGAGGTAAGTTACACAATCACAGTTCAAGCTAGTCAGGGGTATTATCGTCTTTTTGGGTTTAATAATCAATCTCTGGATTCTTGGTTTTAACAGGTACAATCCTAAGAAGCTGACGTACGAGGAGAGGAAGGCTAGTTTGATCGAGAGGGTTAAAGCGTTGAACGCAGCAAATGGTGCAGCTGATGACGATGATGAGGAAGATGACGAAGAGTAAACTGGTTTTTAAGTATCTTTACTTAAATTATATGACCAAGTTTTGTTCTTTTGTTCGTGGATTATTATTATTTAGAGATTATTTTTGCTATTTTTTTCATCAGAATTATTATTACAATTTATCAGGATATTTACTATTTATCTTCTCATGTGTATTATTTACCTGAGATTAAAATTCTAGTTATTGGTTTTAGTAGAGAAAGCGAATGCATTAATTTGGAAAAAATGGCTAGAAAATAATATTTATGTTAAAATTTTTAATTTTTGAAATATAGTTTATAATTTCGTTGAATTCAGTTTTAAAATAGCTATCAAAATATTCATAATCTTTCGTTTTACTTTTTGTTAATCTTGAAATGAGTCATTGATATAAATACATAAAAAATAAAAGAAGCTTCACACCATTAGCTCCTAACTAAATCAGAGGGATAAGTTATATATAATATATCACTGTTTATCAATCAAAGTTAATATATTTAACACTGTATTTTCTTCTAAAGTCTGGCTTTATTATATTTGATAAACGGAAGATTAAAATAGTTTTCGTAATAGCAAAACTATCAATTTACCATTTTTTTTTTCGAAACAATTTGCCATTTAATGTAAGTAGAGAATTTGTTTATTAATTTTTCCCGATATACAAAATTTGGGAAGTTTTGTTCATATTCCCTTTACCTCTTCCTAATTTAGTTGATTGTTTTTCTTATTATTAATGTACAACAAAGTTGCTCAATTTATCTAATTGGCTATGTTTTATATTTAGTCGAGTTATTTATATAACAATGTATTAGCCTTGCATCAAGGAAATTTGATCTAAGGCCCGTTACAACTTTGTACGATTTAACTAGAAAAAATACCGACATATTGATTCCTGGTTTTTTACAGTGAGTATTAGATTTGTAGAATTGTAGGGCTTTACCCGCGAAGGGAGCCCTTCCAGAAATTCTCGAAGGCTTCAGACGAGCTAAAGCCTAGGAGGGGGTTTGGAAATAGTTTTCAACCAGCAATAGACGCGCCTCGGTTAGTACCTCATTAGCTGCGTCATTGCCCCAAGCGCAAAGATACTTCTCCCCTTCACAAATCTCTCTTATTTCTACTTAACAGTAATCTACCAAACTCTCATTAATTACCGATGTGGGATAATCATTTTACTATTAAATTACATTTGACAAAACATATCAACTTCTGTGGGATAAGCATTGAGGCAACTATTAGGAATAGATAGTGCCCCATATATTTTTAAGATTTATAATGGTAGGGGCCGCGCGAACGCAGGCCCCCTCTGCCACAAATAATGACGCAGGCTCTCCCTCTTGGGGAGACCTTAGGCTAAGCACCCTTCCTAAGTGCAATGGAAGTCACTAGCCTAGGCCACACACCTTCTTGATCGTGCGTTGACCCCGTCCAGGTAAGTAATTTGCTCGAGTTCTCCAGTTCCTTTTTTATTCTTTGTTTTGCTAACTGATGCTTTCATGTCTTACCGATGTGGGATTATATCGTATTCAACGCATACTTACGCATCCATATTTGTAGCTCGTCCTTAAGCATACGGGCTGGACTTCTTAAGGCCCAATCAAGAAAACGAAAACTGACTATTTGATAGTTGATACAGATGAAATACATATTTTGTTCAATTGTTAATATAATGTGGTAAATCTTCAATTTTGGTTTAGAAAGTAGGGTCGTAAAAAATTAAATTGCCAATATAGATTCTAACAAAAATAAAAATTGATTATATTTTGTTAAGAAATTGCATCTCAATCAATAATTATTTATTGATTTTATCCCGCAATTTCTAAATATAATATATGTAAAAATCGATTTTGAACTTTGTTTTATTTTGTATTGAGATAACATTCATAAACTTTTAAAAATGTTTAGATTAGTCAAATGCTATAATATTTTTTTGTAGGCATAATGTTTAATTTAATTGGTTAAGCTAAGAAACAGGTTAATTTTTTTATTTTTCTTAAGAAACGTGCTGATTAAAACAAAATTACAAGTTTAAAATTCTAGAAAACTCATGTAACACTGTTCATTACTATCTGAGATTGCTAACATGTATATACAACCAATATTTAGGCTAAGAATAAGAGAGATTGGTGATTTTTGAGAGTTTAATATATACTAAATTGAATTAAGTAGAATTACATTTCATTTTATTTATGTTTATATATGGTTCATATATTGTCGGACCCTATATTGCATAATATGCAAATTTTGCCCACACATATGATTTGTAACAAACATTACCAATTCAAAGTACCAAAAGAATTAAAGGACTTACAAAACATGACTATATATATAATGCAATTTTTATTTATGAAATTGATTTACTATTCTAGGACGTATTTCACACATAAAATTTTATAAGTTTTATAAAGCAGATTTGTGAAATATGATAAGATAGGGTTTGCAAAGTATTTGTAAACTAGCATGTGATAAACTTGTGAAATATATAATTTTAAAATTCAAAATTCCCTAATTAAACTAGGGGGATTTGCAAAAATGCCCTCATTCAAGTCCCTTTTGCAAAAATGTCCTAACATTATACCCAATATTATAAGTGGTATACCCTCACATTTTATGAAAAATTTGGAAAAATGTATTCAATTAGGACATTTTGCATAATTGATTTTTAGAAAATTTTCTCATTCAAACATTTTTTGCAAAAATATCATAACAATAGATGTAAGAGTATAATTGGTAAACCCTAAAAAAATGGCACATTTGTAAAAAATGCTTGAATTCTGGCATTTTAGGTAATTCATCATACTACACTGATATAGTTTCTCCCACTTTTAAAATAATACCAATATTGTTTGTGTATATATATATATATATATATATCTTTTTGCACATTGTAATAATTCATGAATTGTTATCCGACCAAAGTGACCACAACATATATTAAAGTTTAATAGTGGTTTAGGCCATGAGGGACATGAGATCTTGATTTGTTAATTCTACAATGTTCCAATAACATAGGCGAAGTATAAAACACTTGAGGACCCTTTTCAAATCCCTAACTCTTTTAACAAATCAAAAGTGGTTTTTCTCAAGTACATCAAATCATTATTTTCTATCATCTTTTGTCGTCTTCCTTCAATTTTTATGGTTTTTTTTATAATAGTAGTTGTTATGATTATCTACTATATTTTTTTGTTCAATTTATTCAGATACATATGCAAAAATATTAATTTCAATTCATTAAAATTCAATCTTAGCCAATCAAATCATTTTTAGTGTGAAGTCGACTTTCATCGTATCCATTTTTTTTGTTGGACACTTTTACAAATATTATTGTAAATGATAATAATAGATAAACAAAAACAATACGTTTTTATTAGACACGATTTCTTATTTTTATATAAACGCCGACCCTAAACTCAAATTAGATATGTTTGGACTTCAAAATTTACTTCTTTTTTTTAGTTTCTGATCTTATTTAAGAAAAAAAAGTTTAGTTTATAGTAATTTCAGTGGAAAGAAAATATTTAAATAAAATACGAGAGGTTTGAGGTTCAATTCGTCTTGACTATGTTTTTTTTATAATTAAGTGACCCAGTTTTAATTTTATTTTTGGCTTAGGGGCAATTTAATTTAAACACATATGAAATTCTATATTGTATTAGTTAGTTTTCTAACACAAACTATATAATTTTAGATTCTATTCCATGTTGATCCAAAAATTTAAATTTTGATAGGTTTTCCAATTTCAAAAAGTAGTAGTTCAAATAACCATAATGTGGCATAGTTATTATTGTACTATTTCAATTAACATAAATTAGATTCGTTTTTTCAAACAATTACTTATATTCATAATTTTCTTAATTTATGTGTGGTATTTTTTTCTAGCTATGCTCAGACTTTTAGATTTATTGATTTCAAATATTAATTTTTAATTTAAATCAGTTTAGTTTATCTAAATTACTCGATTTTATTATAAAGTTATTAATGAAAGGCATGTTTGGTCTGTGTTTTGATATGAAACATGAAGCAAGTGAAATGATTTCGTCCACTTGGCAAGTTTTAATTTAAATTTAATTAGTTTCCTAATAACTATCACAACTATTAAAACTATGCAGTTAATTATATAATATGGAACTTTATCATTTCATTATTAGTATCCATTGAAAGGACAACTCAACAGTATTTGAGTGCAATGTTACATATTTATGCATATATAAAAATAATTATGTAGCTAGGCAAAGCTATACTTTAACAGGTTGGTGTGTTTTGTGTTTAGCAAAAGGGTCCGCTTCATTTTTATTAAAAAGTTGCTACTTAAATTTCAATAAATTATATTTAATCCTATAATCTTTAATTAATTATGTTTAATGTAAATAAAAAACATTTTTATTTATATATTTATATTCTCTAAATTATTGTATGATTATATCGGTAATATAGTTAGATTAGTTTAGGTTACATGATTTTTTTCTTATAAGTTAGTTTATAAACATTTGAATTTACAAACTAAATTTATAATCTAAACGTATATTACGTATGTAGTTAAATATTTTTGTTCTACTCAAATCATTTAATTTTGTTGTTATTTTTTTTAAGAATTTTATATTTCAAAACTACAATGTAAATGTGAAAAAATTGTAGTTTTTTTAGTATCATATTTGCGTTTAAGTTCTCGTTAATGATTGAGTTTAGAACATTTAAACCTACAATGAGTGTACATTTTTTATTGTATGATTTGAGTCTCATTGAATTTATTATACCTTTTCATTTTAAGTTGATTAAACTATAAATTAAAAATAAAAATAAAAATTAATCGTATAACTAATGTAAAAAATATAGTTTTAAAATTATTAATCTTAAATAAAAATGTAATAGATCGAAATAGTTTAATCGATTCAAAATGTGTTGATAAATATATTACGTAACTCGTTTTAAATTCCGCTGAAAATAACGATTAATACTTTTTTTGTTACATAATATTATGTTTTTGATGCAAATAAATAAGTAAAATTTATAAAATAACAAATTTATGTTTACATATGATTGAATATAATAACGAGTAAGTATAAATAAAAGTATGAAATATATTCCTTTTTATATAAAATCTTGTATTTTATAAAATTAGTTTTTTTATTGAAAAAATGAAAAAAATATTGAACATAGTCTCAAATCTATAATATAAAACATTAATTGTTTTTTTTAATATAACAAAATGTAAAAATAGGTCGAGAGATTGATGTGTGCTTTTGATCTGAACTTGCGTGCCTAATCTTCACTTTAGCCAACATGTTTGTGGGCTACACCTTTTTTAAAGTGGGCCCCCTTCTTTCGGCCCGATCATTAATTTAATCCTTAAAAGCCTTTTAATTAAACCATTCATTAATTAATTACGCTTCTAACCATTGCGCGCCTTTTTCTGGTTCGGATCCAAAGCACTCGTTTGAAAATATTACACCACGTACAATGCAAACACCATTCACAATTGACAATAATGCCCTCTTTAGTTAATATATCTAACTCTAATTACAAAGCATAATGTCCTCTGTAATTATAATTATCTAAGATACAAATTGTGAGCATAGTGCGTCTATGATTTTATGAAATTGGCAAAATTACATTTAACGGTTACAAAAAAAGAAAAACAGATTTTTTGTAACAGATATTATCTCTAAAAAATGTGTAAATAAATGACTAAAATGGCATTATGTTGTATCTATAAATGTTAATTAAATTATGTGGTCCACAAAAAGTTATTAACTATATATGAGTTATTACTTATATTGCATATGGTTTTCAATATATTATTTTTCTCAGTAAAAATATCTTTATCAAATATTAATTATAGATATTTATAAAATAATTGTATGCGTTTTTTGTCGGATAAACCACAAACTGGTTTCATTATTTGAAGTAAAAAAATTAAATGCGATAACCGCTGCTCGAATCCGAATATTCTTAGAGAATCAAAAGAAAGTAGTTACAGTCAAACTACTATACTATTTTACTCCGACATATACTATACTATTTTACTCCCACATATAATTATCTGTTATTTTAAACTTACAATACTGTTCAATGTAATTATTTAATTTTTTAAATGAAAACTATAATATTTAAGACATAATAAATGTATTAAAGTTTGGACAAACCCGTAATAAATTATCTAATACTCAATTATTATTTGATTACAATAGTGCGTCCATGATTTTATGAAATTTACAAAGAAAGAAAAACATATTTTTTGTACAAGATATTATCTCTAAAAAATGTGTAAATAAATGACTAAAATGGCATTATGTTGTATCTATAAATGTTAATTAAATTATGTGGTCCACAAAAAATTATTATTAACTATATATGAGTTGTAACTTATATTGCATATGGTTTTCAAAATATTTTTTTTTTCAAATACTGTAAATATTTTTTTTTTCAAATATTAGTTACATATATTTATAATATAATTGTATGTTTTTTTTGTCGGATAAACTACAGACCGGTTCCATTAGTTGAAGTAAGAAAATTAAATACAACTACCATTTCTCGAATCCGAATATTCTAGAGAATCAAAGGAAAATAGTTACAGTCAAACTACTATACTATTTCGCTCTGACATATACTATACTATTTTGCTCCGACATATACTGTACTATTTTACTCCGACATATAATTGTCTGTTATTTTAAACCTACAATACTGTTCAATGTAATTATTTAATTTTTTAAGTGAAAACTATAATATTTAAGACATAATAAATGTATTAAAATTTGGACAAACCCGTAATAAATTATCTAATATTCAATTATTATTTGATTATAAATTATCTAATATATATATATATATGTAGATGCATAGCCACCAACGAAGAGAGAAACGAACCTGGAGGTTTGGAGTGTATTACGCATTTTTTTAGAGAGAGGAAAAAGGGTTTGAGAAAGTGTGGGAAAAAAAAAAGTCATTTCAAAAGATATTTTTTTCTTCTTTTTTCTCTTCTTATTCTCTGTCTCCTCCTCTCCCTATATAAACCGCAAATTTCTCTGTATCGTCTCCTTTTCTTTAGCTAAGAACAACATTAACCCTCGTAGGTCACGAAATCTTGAATCGCATCGTTTCGTGAGACGAGTTCGTTTAGGGTAGATTTTAATTATCTCGAAATGGCGACACCGGAGATTAATGGTTTCTCGTTAGACGTAGCGTCGATTGTGGAAGATGTTCTTCAACAGTATAGTAGGCGATCGAGCGATGTTGGGTTGGTGTCTCGAAGAGTTGAGGAATCTTGTAAGTTACTCGATCTTGTATTATATTCGCTTCGTGTTTATTAGATTTTTCATCGTTTAATTTTGGTTTTTCGGTTTTGAAGAATCTGGAGATACAATTTTTGTTTGGTGAAATGGTGTTTTATGTTTGATTATGTGATAGAAGATAGTTGGAGAATGCGTTTTATTTGGCCAAATTGCGAATTGGGATCTCATTGATTTTACTTTTGTTTAGAGATCTTGTAGAAGTTTTTGTCATAGATTGATTTATTGCTAGTTCAAGTTTCCTAATGGATGCGTGACGAGATTTGCATTTTTTTTATCTGATTTGTAGCTTTAAGAAGATATGAAGCTGCTTGGTGGTTAAGAGATATGATTGGTTCTGGTGGTAGAGATTTTCCGGCAGAGCCCTCTGAAGAAGATTTTAGGCTTGGATTGCGAAGTGGGATCGTGCTTTGCAATGTTCTTAACAAAGTTATTCCCGGTTCGGTGACAAAGGTAAATTTCTCATAGTTTTTCATTTCTATTGGTTTCTCTGTAATTTCTGGGGTTTGATTTTGGTGTTACATGTTAGCTCAAACAGTACTTACATAGTGATCAAAGTGGAGGATTAATATCTTCTCCGATACATTCTAACAGGTTGTTGAAGCCCCGGGAGATGCTGTAGATGGAGCTGCGCTATCTGCTTTCCAATACTTCGAAAACATTAGGAACTTTCTAGTAGCCATAGAAGAATTGGGTTTACCATCTTTTGAAGCCTCGGACATGGAGAAGGTAGAAAAAATCTGAAGAATGTTTTGGAAGATTTTTACTTGTGGCTTTTGCATATAATACTTTGTTGAACATTACCTTTCAGGGAGGGAAATCTGCAAGAATAGTGCACTGCATTCTTGCCCTTAAATCTTACAACGAGTGGAAGATGAAAGGTGGTATTGGTTCATGGAGATATGGAGTGAGCATGAAAAATAACTTTGGAATGGGAAAACCATTTCTGAGAAAAAATTCAGAGCCGTTCATGAGTTCCATCTCAAAGAACGAGTCTGTAGATAACTCATCAGCTGAGCAACCTCTATGTTCGGAAGTTGGGCAAGATCTTAGCGAAAAAGTAATGAAAAACTGTCACATAGTCGAAATTTATGTTTATTTGGCATGAATTGTGATTTCTGATTGAGGCATATATGTGCTATTTCGCAGGGAGATTCCAGATCAATTAATGCGCTTGTTCGTTCGTTTCTTACAGAAAGAAAGTATGAAGATATTCCAAGCGTAAGATTCTAGTCTATATAGTTTCTTGCAGTTACTTTGTTTTAATGAAAGTTCTTGGCAATGTTCTGTTTAAGCTTCTTATAGATAAAATGTGAATTAGTTAGTAGACAAGTCGAGAGTGATCTGCAGTTATAACTTGAGCTGATCTAATATTCTAATAATTGATTGATGCCATTTGGTAAACTCTAATTGTAAAATCGGATTTCTTTTCTTACTTCAATTTGCTCAGGTTGTAGAGTCTATATTGAACAAAGTTATGGAAGAAGTCCAGCAGCGTTTATCAATCCAAAATGAAATGGTGAGGAGAAGTGAAGTCAATGATAGTGTAATCTTTCTTTAGAGTGAACAATACCGTCACTCTGTTGAGGTTTTGATCTGGCTCTTTGATGCTGTAAAATTGGCTTTTGTTTTTTCAGATAAAAGTAAGTTCAGAGTATATTCCAGAAGATGATTCATGCTGCAATACTGTGGAAGAATCTCAGGTCTGCCCCATAAGGCAACAAGAGGAAACAGAAGAAATCGATCAATCACCTGTACTAGAAGAGAAGTTGCAAATGAAAATTTCTGAACATCACGAAGAACATGAGATTTTTCTGAAACAACAAAGACATATCCAGGTAGCTTCCATTGTAATTGAAAATGGTTATTCTGTGTTCTTCCATTATCAACATAGAAATCACAAGTTAAACCTTCACAGAATGTATAAAACTAACACTGTAGTTTGTTCTATTGCCCACAGGAATTGAAGCAAACCTTAAACACTACAAAAGGAAGAATGCAAATGCTGCAAGTGAAGTATCAAGAAGATTGCTCTCAACTAGGTGTCAATTTAGATTATGCTCTTACTATCTCATTCAGGACTCAACGTTCAAACAATGAAATAATGTATCATCGTATCGTTTTCGGTTTTGTCACACAGGCAAGCATTTACTTGGTTTAGCTCATGCGGCTACAGGATACAAAAGAGTTATTGAAGAAAACCGCAAGCTTTACAATATAGTGCAGGACCTAAAAGGTTGGTTTATGTCAGTCCTAGACTGAGGATCTTGAATCAACAAGACTACATTTTGATCGATTTATTTGCTTAACTAAAGAACTCACACTAAGCAATGATTAGGAAACATACGGGTGTACTGTCGGGTTAGGCCATTTATGCCTGGTGAATCAGATGCTTCGACTACTGTGGAAAACATAGAGGAAGGGACTATCACGATCAGACTGCCACCAAAGTATGGGAAAGAAGGACGAAAACCATTCATGTTCAACAAAGTCTTTGATTCTTCTGCAACACAAGGTTAAAAGGCTTAAATTGTTTCTCTATAATGTTTGTTTGAGTCTGTTACTCTGAGAATAACAGTAAGAATTCCCTTGTTTTTTTCAGAAGAAGTATTCGCAGACATGAGGCCTTTGGTACGGTCTGTTCTTGATGGCTACAATGTATGCATCTTTGCTTATGGCCAAACCGGGTCCGGAAAAACTTTTACCATGGTAAGAACTGTCAAGTTTAGTGTCCTTTGTCTAGATGGTTTTGAGTTGTCTTCAGTTGTAAACAAAAAAAATGGTCCTAATCTGTCTAATCACTCTAGACAGGGCCTACGAAACTGACTAAAGAGACGCTAGGTGTGAACTACAGAGCACTAGAAGATCTGTTTGTTCTATCAGATGAAAGAAAAGATACGACTAGCTACGAAATTTCAGTTCAGATGCTTGAAATTTACAACGAGCAAGTCAGAGATCTGCTCTCCACAGATGGCCAAAACAAAAGATATCCTTTCGACTATTTAAAGTTTTACTATGCCTTCTTTTTTTTAAGAACTCAGAAATACTTACGTTTTTGTTTGATAATTAACTACTGATTACGTTAGAGATCAGAAACAACTCTCACAATGGAATTAATGTTCCAGAAGCAAGTCTTGTGCCTGTCTCATCAACCGCTGACGTCATATCCCTTATGGATCTTGGTCAAACAAACAGGGCAGTGAGCTCTACCGCCATGAATGACAGAAGTAGTCGATCTCACAGGTTTGTTTCTCCTTCTCTTCTTCTAATCTCTAGGTACTCCGCTGCACAACTCATACTAACCCACTCTAGCTACTGAATCTTCATTTCTTTGGCAGCTGTGTCACTGTTCATGTTCGAGGCAGAGACATCGCGTCCGGGAACATCCTCCATGGTTCTATGCATCTTGTTGATCTTGCCGGAAGTGAGAGAGTGGACAAGTCCGAGGTAACTGGAGACAGACTAAAGGAGGCTCAACACATCAATAAATCTCTCTCAGCTCTCGGAGATGTTATCTCTTCGCTTTCCCAGAAGGCTAATCATGTCCCTTACAGAAACAGTAAACTCACTCAGCTACTTCAGGACTCCCTCGGTAAAATTCTCAGAACCCGCACAAATCTGTGACTCTGTATATAAATATCCACGCCAATCTTAGACAAACATATTACGTCACCAGGAGGATCAGCCAAGACGCTTATGTTCGTCCACATTAGTCCAGACGGTGAAGCTGCCGGAGAAACTATTAGTACTCTGAAGTTTGCTGAACGAGTGGGCAGTATTGAGCTAGGTGCTGCTCGTGTGAACAAAGACAATTCAGAAGTCAAGGAACTTAAAGAACAGGTTAGTCCTGCACACTCATTTCAGGGTTATGTTGAACTTGCTTATTTTGCTCTCTAGGGATCACTAATCTGATAATAACATCGGTTTTTTTCTTTCAGATTACTAGTCTTAAACTGGCTTTAGCGAAGAAAGGAACAACAACTACCAATGATGTACAACCAAACCCTGCACCAGTCAACCGTGAAAGACTTTCGAGAAGAAGATCACTTGAAACTCCTGTATTCCGACCTAAACTTCAAAACATAGGAAACACACCAAGCAGCCTTAAGCAACCCCAGACTATGAATCTAAATGGAGCAGAGGTATATATGCTTTGCTTTCTTTAAGAAACAAACCAGAGTCTCTTTTCATACTAAATAGGATCATATTCTTATGTTGCTTAATGTATGCAGGGGTTAAAACAACGAGTACAGGCTTTTAGCGATTCTGCAGCTTCAAGAAGACACAGCTTAGATCTTCATGAGCTAATGCAATCTCCACCGCTCAGTGCAAAAGACGACGACATAGATTCAAGGTTAGGAGAATGGATTAATAAGCATGAAGAATTACTTGAAGATGAGAGTTCAGATCCTCCGGAGAAATTATACTCACTGTAACGGATTTCAAAGCTAAACTTTTACCTCTCCATGAATCTTTGCGTCTTCTTGTTTCTTGATCTCTGCTATTTTTCAAATGACAGAAATGGAGGCAAACAAGATTTCGAGGTGCAGAGCATTACGTATAACGAATGCGATGAAGGCGCAGCAAGTGATTGCTCAGATTCTGATCTCTTGTGGCGAATGAGTGTTCAGGTGAATGCACGTAAAGCTTCAAACCTCCATGGCTCAAACACTAAACCAAAGAAAACTCAACAACCAAGAAATGCCAAACTCTCAGAAACCAGGTTAGTAATATATATAGAAACTTGTATATAAATTAGGGATTATGGTATTTTAGACCCTCAAATATCTCCTTTTGGTGAATAAAAACTTTAAACCATCAAAATGGTCTCTTAAATCATGAACCTTAATAACCGAGTTTTTTAAAACCAAAATCTCAAATTTAAACTTAAAATTATAGCATCATTAATCTAAATTTGGGCTATATTTTTTTTTTTGCTAAATTTTAAGATTAGTAACATATAGAAACTTCTATAGAAACTATGGATTATGGTGTTTTAGAAATATCTTCCCTTTGGTCAATTTTTTTTTCAAATATCAAGATAGTTTTTGAAATACTAAAACTTTGATTTTATGTCCTATACCATAATACCTGAGATTTTAAACCAAAATCACAAATTTAAAGTTGAAATTATATCATCATTAATCCAAAATTGGGTTATATATTTTTTTTGCTAAATTTTAAGATTATAGTTTAATTTTATGTTTACATTTAAATTTTGATTTAAAAAATCTGATAGGCTTTAAAAAATATCCGGTTTCAAAAATTTTAAAGAACTGGAAGGTAGATAATTTAAGGTTTAAATTCCATATTCTATGTAAACTTTCTCATAAGTGTTTGCAATACTACTTTTCTTGACTAAATCAAGAACTTGTGTGTTTCTTGTTGCAGAAGTTTAATCCCATCTCTGATCCCAGCACCAAGTAGTAGAGGACTTCAGAGTTCACAGCTGCAACAACCACTTTCACAGCGACTAACTAAAGATGGAAGACGCAGACTAAGTCTAGGCAAGTGAACACTGAACAGAACAGGTCACAGGTGTGTGTATTCATCAGTTTATATGAAGATATATAATTATTATAAAGGTCGAAGAAATATATATATGTTTGTGTATATTGTGACAAAGCTGTGTCTGTCTGATTTAGTTTGATTTTCTTTTTTGGTGACTATAAAGTAATTACAGTTTTTGTGACTTGGAGAGTGTACAAAACAATGATTACTTATTATACAATGGGTTTTTTGAATTTAGTATATGTACACTGTATGTGTATATATGCATCTATTATCTATATAATGTGACCAATCAAATTCAGGAAAAAGAAACAAAAAATATAGTATTTTTTTAAAAATTTGTGTTGTTTTACATGATATATAGCCATTCTGATTTGATTATAGTATATTTTTTTTTCTATCATATTCATATATAGAGATAAATGTTATACCAAGATAACTACATTTTATCTATGTTAGGAAAAAAAAACCATTTGAACCGTAGAAATTTGTGATGCCTTAACTTTTTTTTAAGTTTCATTTTCTTTTAACAACATTCCCATAATATCAAATAAAAAATTCGGTTAAATTAATTATGAATTTAAAAAGATTATAAGAAAGTCATAAAAAAAATGTTGTTAACGTAGGAAAATATATCTTTATTCCATTATTGACTAATTTGACCGAAGATATATACAATTTGGAAAAAAACTTAAGAAATCTATAAATATTACATTTAATTTATATTTCAGTTAATAAAAACTATTTGTAATCTATACGGTTGAAATTGGCTGATGGTCCATATATGAAAAAAAAAATCACAAAATCCAAAAAAAAAATAAAAACAAAAACTTTATTCGACTGAATTCAATAAATTTGAGAATCTTCAAGATAAGATTTTGCATTTTCTTCTAATGGGTTCGAAAGGATAAAACTGTAAAAACCCAATTCACCACTAATTAAACCCACGTTTCTCATAATCACCACTACTCTCAAATTATTCCTTCATTAATCAACAAAACAAACCATATAAAGATATTTATACCATCAATTTCTCATAACCCTAAATCTCACATCAAAATTCCACAATGATAAAGATCAAAATAGATAAAACACCAAAAGAAACCACAAGAAAAAACCATACCAAAACCTACACAAAAATCAAACAAAACAAAATGAAGAGAGATTACTTCAAAACCAAAATGATTTCTCCTCTTAAGAATCTGACTTCAATGTTTTCCAGTGTCTTCAGCCTCAAGAAAACACTAAACAGACAGAATCTAGAGAGTTTTGAAGCTAAAGAGGAGAATTTTTGGGAAAACACAAGTATTGGATTAAAGATACTGAATTTAGGGCAAAGATTGAAGATACAAAGAAGAAACGTGAGTGACAAGTTAAGTGAAGAAAACAAAGAAGTGGAGATTTGGAAGAAAAGGATACTAATAGGTGAGAGATGCAAACCACTAAACCTAAACAGGTCAGATTTGTTGCACTATCATGGCGAATCTTAGCCATAGAGGAATCCTGGCCGTTGATTTGTTGTTTAGGGTTTTTTTCTTTTTATTAGGGTTTAGAGTTTAGGGTTTAGGGTTTAGGGTTTGGACTAGAGAAAGAGAGATTTGCAAATGAACACACAAATTTCTATTTCTTACAAATCAAATACACAATCTGCAATCAAAAATTGGAATCTAAGAGTGTAATTGGATGCACAATTTGCTAACAAAATAAACTAAAAATATCTATTTTTTTTTGCACAATTTAAGATGAAAATAATTAAAAACTTATTCATGGAAAAAAATGGATGAATTAAAAATGGTTCAGCCTAAACAAAAAAAAGGTTGAATTTTTTTTTGGAAAAAATGAATCTAATATTTTTTTTATTATTAATTTTATTTTAATTTTTTTATTATTAATTTTATTTTAATTTTTTTATTATTAATTTTATTTTAATTTTTTTATTATTGATTTTATTTAATTAAAATGTTACATTTTATTTGTTATTGTTACCCAAAACCTTTGGGAAAAAAAAAATTGTTACCCAAAACCCTAATTCTCACAAATCCCAACCGCGCAAAAGGGGATGAGGCCATCGATCCGTCGCCGAGTCGACGGTGAAGAGAGGCCATTGTCGGAATCTATATCGTCCGTCTTATCGGAAGATCTTCTATGTCGAATCTACGGATTTCTCGACCGGCCGAGTCGGAAAACATGGCCGCTCATAAGTAAAGAATTCTTCCGAGTCGACTTGCTGAGTCGGACCACGATCCGAGTTCTCCGTGTTGAGTTTCTTCCGATTCTTCTCCTTAACTACCCGAATCTTTCCTCCCTAGACCTCTCCGTCTGTCCTGAAGTCGACGACGACGTCGTTTTAAGTCTAGCTCAGGACGGCACCGTTTCAAGTCTCCGGTCATTGAACCTGAGCTCTGCTACTGCAGTTAGCGCGAGAGGATTGAAGACACTTGCGCGTGTCTGTCACGCTCTCGAGC
>KE151725.1:78366-90651 GCA_000411095.1 Aethionema arabicum | reverse complement strand
CGCTCTCGAGCGCGTGGATGTGTCTCATTGCTGGAGATTTGGATTTAGAGAGGCGGAGGCGCTTTCGGCTGCGACGGGGCTGAGGGAGCTGATAATGTTCAAGTGTGTGAGCTTAAGCGACGTCGGATTAGCTTCGATCGTCGCCGGATGTAGTAAGTTAAGCAAAATTAGCTTGAAGCAGTGTATGAAAATCTCCGATCTAGGGATTGATCTTCTCTGTAAGAAATCCAAATCCCTAAAATCTCTCGATGTTTCACACCTTAAGGTTCGTCTGAAAAATTTCTCTCTTTTCTGTTCAAATTGTCAAATTTCACAGCTCTTAATTAGCCAGAAAAATCTGAAATTCTGGTCGTGATTTCGTTACAGATCACAAATGATTCAATCCGTTCCATATCATTACTGCCAAAACTCGAGGTTCTAGATTTGTTAAATTGCCCTTTGATAGATGATGATGGATTACAGTTTCTAGAGAATGGCTCTCCTTCATTAAAGGTAAAATCGCCATTAAAACACACAAAGCTTATAAAGCTTCATTCTTAAAATTCTGAAAATGTGTGAGAAATATGAACAGGAAATTGATGTTTCATGGTGTGCGCGTGTAACTTTAACAAGCTTAATCTACATAGTCAGAGGCCATCCTGATATTCAACAGATGAAAGCCACTCACTGTATGTCTGTAAGTCTAAACTGAATCCTTAATATCTAAGAAAATGTTTAACGTTATTCACTACTTTGTAAACACTTGATTTTAACAGTGGAGCTCTAAAAGTTTAGTGCACTACATGAAATCTTTGAAGCATCTCAAGACTATCACAATCGATGGCGCTCGTCTCTCAGACGCCTCTTTTGAAATCTTAAGTTACTTTTGTAAGTCCTTAACAGAGGTAGGACTAAGCAGATGTAAAGATTTGACGGATATCGGAATCATGGGGCTTGCTAAGAATTGCATTAACATAAAAACCCTAAATCTTGCTTACTGTAAATTTGTCACGGATTTAGCTGTCTCTGCTGTAGCTGAATCATGTCGAAATCTTGAGACTTTGAAGTTGGATTCATGTAATATGATTACAGAGAAAGGTCTTCAATCTTTAGGATGCTACTCAAAGCTTCTTCAAGAACTCGGTCTTTCTAATTGCTTCGGGGTAAATGATAGAGGTTGGATTCAATCGTTCCTTGTGTTTAAGTTTAAATCTCTTTTCTATTTGGTGATTCTCATGTTTGATTCTAGAATTGTAAATCTACAGGGATCGAATTCATCTCAAAATGTTCAAATCTTCAAAGACTTAAACTTGGATGTTGCGACAATATTTCAGATAAAGGGTTGTTTCATATCGGATCTAAATGTTCAAAGCTTCTTGAACTTGATCTACAATGGTAAATATTCCCTTCTAAGTAAACGAACAACATTACGTGTCTCTAATACGAGGTAGGAGTGATTTTGAATTCAAAATGTTACTTATTCTTGCTCTTTTTGCTTGAAGCAGTGATGGATTACGAGATGACGGTTTAGCAGCAATATCACGAGGTTGCAAGAAGATAAAAAAACTGAATTTATCATACTGCAATGAACTTACAGAGACAGGAGTCGAACACATTTGTTCACTAGAGGATCTAGAACATCTTGAACTTGAAGGTGTAAGTAAAGTAACAAGTATTGGATTATCCGCCATTGCCCGTTGATGCAAGAGATTGGTTTTCTTAAACCTAAAGCTCTGCCAACACATCGAGGATTTGGGTTTCTGTGCACTGGCTAACTTTTCAACAAACTTAAGACAGTTACGGTTAAGTTATTGCTCAATATCTGATACAGCATTGTGTATGTTGATGAGTAACTTAAGTAGACTTCAAGATTTGGACTTAGTTCGTGTACGTGCAAGTGCTGAAGGAATTGAGTTAGCGTTACGAGGTTGTTGTCATCGGTTAAAGAAGCTTAAGCTTTTTACTCATCTCAAGTTCAGGCTTTCTTCTGAGTTATTTGAGATGTTACATGCTCGTGGTTGCAGGATTAAATGGTACGGTCTTTGATTCTTATCATTCTCAGTCCAGGAGATGAAGAAAACATTGTTTGGTTTTTTATGTAATTTTAGGATTTAGTTATGTTTGAAGAAGCTATTTATTGGGGAAGATGCATGATCTTAAATGTTCTTTAAATATTATGGGATGAAATTTTATTAAATGAATATTTAATCGAAACTATATAATAGATTTATATGGATTAATGTTTATTTTTAGACCGTATCAATTTTATTATTTATGTTTTTTTTTATATGATATGTTTTCTTCAGAGTCTATCAATTTTATTATTTATGTCTTTTTTTATATGATATGTTTTCTTTCCAATATTTTTATATTTATTTATTTATTTATTTATTTATTACAATATATAAAATAAATGTCGTGTTATTAGCGAAATATTGTAAGTTATAATTAAGAAAATTCAGAAAAAGTTTATATACACAATAATTAGGTTTTTTTATATGAAGCTGATTTTTGGATTTTTTTTGAGAGTTAAATAAAACTAAGTGCACTTGTTATTTGCTTTTTTTAAATGCGTATAACTGATGCACACAACATATTAATATCAACATCTAATTAAAAGAAAATTAGTAATTCTAATTTTGTGTGTATTTAGCTAAATGAAAAATCATACCCGTTTTACTAGCTCCATGCTAGAACCAGCTAGATGTGTCTTGTGGACAGCGAGGATTAGGGTTTGCTCGCAATGAAATTGAACTAAAGTCTCTGCAAGGGGTAGGATCCATTTGGTATTTGTAACCTAATGGATTTTATCATCTCCCATGTCTTCGTGCTCCATAAGCAAACCTAAAAGACAATAGAGTGTAAGCATACAAAACATATAGAAAAATGTAAACATAAAGCTAACATAACATACCTGCGCATCAGCGCAAGATGAAACCAAAATGTTGAGAACTGCAGAAAAGGCTAAGCTATTAATGCGCTTCTGATGCCCATGTAAAGTTTTTTCTACATCACCCACTCGGATTTTAACGATGACAATGGTGGAGCCCTCCATTCCAATGGCGTCGATGTTATTATCCATAGGATAAAATGCCAAAAATGTTGGTATTGATGTCGATGGAGATATCTCGAACGTTGTCATCACCTACATGAACAATAGTTTTCTCATTACATAAAAGTTTTCTTGGATTATTGAGAAATATTCAAAATCAACATACTTATAACACATTCGACAGACTTATAACACAAATTAGTATGAAATATTCAAAATTAACATGAATATTTTAATATTATATATAAATATTGTCAGTGCAAAATGTGTACAATGATAAAGTAACTAAAACATTTTAATGTAGTCTTGCCTCTCTATTTTTTATAACATAGATAAAAACAAATATTATATATATATATATATATAATATTTTTATCTATTGATAATATTTATTTCAATAATATATATATATAAATTTATTTTATCTATATTTATTTCGTAACTATAGTCACTATTTTGATTAAAAAAAAGTCTTTCAAAATAGAGACAATATCCTATCAATTTAATCATCTATAAATTACTTACAATGAATAACCGCATATGTCACATATATTAATTTAATCATCTATAAATTACTTACAATAACTTTTCCATATTATAAAAAAAACTATATAAAGGTTTTGTAAGATGGTTTAATAGTAGAATAAAAGGATAATTAGTAGAGTAAAAAACTATATAAAACTAAATTATTCTTATTTATATAATAATTAAAACGAAAATAAAATAAAGGATAAAACTGTAAAAAAAATTTTTATATATAAATTTTGTACTTTGAAATATCCATTAGTATAAAAATAAATGGGGGATTTGCAAAAATGCCCTCATTCAAGCCATTTTTGCAAAAATACCCTAATTATGCATTTTTTGCAAAAATGCCCTAATATTATACCCAACATTATAAGTGGTATACCCTCATACTTTATGAAAAATTTGGAAAAATGTATTCAATTAGGACATTTTGCATAATTGATTTTTAGAAAATTTTCTCATTCAAACATTTTTTGCAAAAATATCATAACAATAGATCCGAAGGTATAATTGGTAAACCCTACAAAAAGGACACATTTGTAAAAAATACTTAAATTAAGGCATTTTAGATAATTCCTCAAAATAAATTATACTAAGACATTTGATATTTTTATTTATTACTTTTTTTTTTTCTCCTTATCTATCTTTTATTTTTTAATATTTCTGAACTGTTTTTTTTTTGTTTTCATCTGTTTTGGGCAGCAAACAGACCCGGGTCTTGACATGATTCAGTGAAAAACACTCGAATTTTCCACCAGAAAAATTAACAACAAAAAAGAAAAACTCTACAAATTTTATTTATTTTGTTCTTAATTTTGAGACAATTATCTTGACAAGTATTTTGTCCACTTGTGACAAATCTTTTTTTTAGTTAAAAAAAAAAGACAAAGCTTTTGAACTCCGCAGCCTAAAAAGACCGAAGAAGGCCCGAGAAAGAAAACACAACAAAACTCAGGATAAGAAATCGTCGATGAAACACAAAAGACATGACAAGAGGTCAAGTTGAAAAAGAAGAAAAAATAAAAAAATAAAAAGAGAGTAATTAATTAAAAATCCTTGTACGATCTAAATATTTTTTAAATTTTAAATTTTGATTTTTTTTTTCACATGTGGTAACAAGACCATTTTCACGAGAGCATTACTTTTTGTTGAATTCAAATCTGAGTGTCATAAAAGAATCGGGCAGAAGGTAACATTTTTAGTGGAAACCACTAAACTAACTTATTCCGAATTTTTAAATTTTGATTACTTAATTTTTTATTTATGAACATGGATAATTCATAATTGTGTTTTTAAATTTAAATTCAAAAATAAAATTTGGAAATACAAAATTGCAACATAATTAACCCAATTTGATTGATGTTAAAAAAAAGAAGAAAAATTAACCCAATTTGTATTGTACTTTTTGGTTTAATTTTGGAATAACAATATAACTTTGAATTTAGATTTTAATTTTGATTTTAAACAATCCGGTTATCAAAGATTTAAAAAAATACCGGTCAACAAATAATTGAAAATTTAAAATATCGTAAATTTTTTTAATAAAAACAGAAATACAATAATTCTTTAATAAAAACAGAGGGCTATAAAAAAGAAAAAAGGAAGTAGTAGAGAAGAAGCTCAAAACACAGTCTTTAATGGCGAAAGATATAGAAATGTTTATGTTGTTAGCAACGACTCTAGCTACCATAATCTTCACAATAATAAAACTTAAAGGAAGAAGAAGAAGAAGCAAGGGAGAAGAAGCTTTAAAGAGTCGGAGACCACCGTCTCCATGGAGACTTCCGGTGATCGGAAACCTCCACCAGCTTAGTCTCCATCCTCACCGGTCTTTGCAATCACTTAGCCGTCGTTATGGACCACTAATGCTTCTTCATTTCGGACAAACTCCGGTCCTCATTGTCTCCTCTAACGAATTTGCTCAACAAGTAATGAAAACACACGACATTAAGTTCGCTAGTCGTCCTAAGACTAAAGTGGTTGATCAAATTCTTAACGGTGGCAGAGATATCGCTTCCGCTCCCTACGGAGAATATTGGAGACAGATGAAGGTATCTTCATTTTTATTTTTCACCTTTTCTTAATTTTTCGAAAATATTTTAGATCTTTTTTAATATTTTTGTTGTTGGAGGACTGTGTGGGTTAGTGGTTCGTCACTTGTAAGTCATTTTCTCTGCCTTCATGACACTTCGGTTTGAACTATTTCGCTAATAGCTCTCGATAATTGCTCCAATTACAATCTTTTGGTTTATCTTCGTTTAAAAACTCCTACCACTCAGTTCTGATTAATATATAGTACCTTTTTACCAAAAAAAAGACACTTCGGTTTGAACATCAGTTTCTACATTTCATTTCTACATTAAAACTAAGTTATAGTTAATAGGCCTTGTTTATAGCCTTATATATGACAAAAAAAAGAAGAAAAAACTACATATTTAGGTGTGGTGAAAAAAAGTTTAGATTATCAAAATGGTTTTTTTTAAAAAGTATAAACTTTGATAACCAAATCTATTAAATTTTAATAACCGAGTGTTTCTTAAACTGAAATCTCAAATTTAAAATTGAAATCATAGTAGAATTAATCCAAATTACATTTTTTTTGTTGTTAAATTTTGAAATTATGAATTGATTTTGATTTAAAAAGTCCAATAGGTTTAAAAAACCGATTATCAAAGTTCAAAGTACCATTTTGGTTGGTGAGAGTTTTTTTTTCAAAAAACAGAAATATTTTTGAGACTCTAAAATCATATAAACCCTTTGTTTATTATTCTAACTTTTTTTTGTTTCTTGTTCAAATGAATCTGCAGACAATATGCATTCAGAATCTCCTCAGCCCTAAAATGGTTGCATCCTTTGGGAACATAAGACAAGAAGAGATTAATCTCTTAATCAATAAGCTCAACAAAGCTTCCATGGCTTCAGCTTCCGTGAATCTAACACAGCTTTTCACGACTGTGACAAGCGATGTAATGTGTAGAGTTGCCTTGGGGAAAAAATACAGTAACGACAAAGATGCAATCGATGTTGAAAACATAGTAAAGATGATTTCAGATCTGTTGGGGGCTTTTCCTGTGGGAGAATTCATTTCTAGTTTGGCATGGATAGATCGGATCCGCGGTTTAGATAGTAAAATCGAGAAAGTAAATACAAAGTTTGGTGATTTTCTTGAAAAAGTGGTGCAAGAACATGATGCAAATATAGAGAAAAAGAGTTTGGATTTTGTTGATATATTGTTATCTTTTCAAAGAGATGAAACCAGTCAATTCAAGTTTGACACAAGTGACTTGAAACTCGTTCTCTGGGTAAGTTCCAAATTAATTAATTTTTTTTTTAAATATGAAAAAAAAATTTCATTTCGTTAAAATTTATAAAAAATTCCCTATTTTTAAATCCTTACTTTTTATCTGAAATAGATTTTTCCCATTCCCAAAAAAAAAGGTTTTAATCATAACTTATGATTTTATTAAAAAAAATGAGATTCCAATTCAAAACCAATTAGTAATAACTGGAATGGAGTGACCATGGACTTATATATTAATGTTAGTCCATTAAACAATGTGAGATTCTCACTGATTTTTAAGACATGTTTGTGTTACTAGAATGGACAAATATAAATTTTATTAAAAATTTAAAAAAATACTAGATCCGTTTCATAATATGGTGTGTTTAAGGATTTTGCACACTTATTAATAAATTTAATTAAATGATATTTTTAACCCTAATCATTAACTATTTTTTACTTTCTCTCTCTTCATTCCTTTTATAATTGCAGAGATATTTTTGTCAAAAATATATAAAAAGTACATTGAAAATCTAAAACATCTAATAATTTGAAAAAAAAAAATTAAACACCTTATAAAAAAACGGAGGGAGTAGATTTTAGATTTTAGTCCTATATATCATTGTCGGAATAAATTGAACTAGTGGTTATCTCTAAATCTCTAGGGTACTCGAATTCGAATCTACTCTGAAATTGCAACAATTGTACATTTAATTTGCATTTAAACTAGTTTAATGTGACCGATTTGTGATGTAAAAGACAAGAAAAAAACAAAGTCTTATTGGGTTCTTATTTTCTCAGGGTATGTTTGTGGCGGGAACGGCAACAATGCTTGCATTACTAGAATGGACAATGATAGAACTTATCAGACATCCAAATGTTATGAAGAAATTGCAAGATGAGATCCGTTTAGGTTCGCAACATCACGAATACGTAACCGAAGAAAAAATTGAAAATATGAAATACTTAAAAGCTGTTCTTAAGGAAGCGTTACGGTTGCATCCTTCTGGTCCACTGTTAGCTCCTAGAGTTTTGAGTGAAGATGTTAAATTGAAAGAATATGACATTGTTGCAGGCACTCAGGTAAATTCCTTGAAAGAATATATATATGTGCATATATTAATATTAGTTTGGTGTATAATTAAGGAATTATGGCAATTTAAGTACAAAATTATTTATATTCGGTGAAAAAACTTTTCACTATCAAAATGATTTCTAAATCCTGTATTTTCATAAACAAGTTTAAAAAAAAATCTTAAAGCTTAGAGCATCTCCATCGATTGAACTCTAACCAATTTTTTTAATATTATAAAAATAAAAAAAATAGAAAAATAGGAGAGAGAAAGACGGAAAAGGAGAGACCGCCTCTCATTTAAGCGATTTAAGGTCATCATTAATGGAGACATTAGTTAAAAAATCCTATTTTTTGTAAAGAGGAGAGAGAAACTTAGGGAGAGAGGGAGAGGAAGAGAGATGGGAAGAAAAAAGAAAAATGAGAATCTTAATTATGTCCAAAAGATCTTATGGATGATATTTTTACAAATTTTAAGACATGTAATTATTTTTTAATTACAAAAAAACCACTCATTAGATCCAACAAGATCTGCATTGCGGATGCTCTAAGAGACGGTTCTTAAGCATTTTTTTTAACACATGCTCATTTCTCATTGGTTTGAATATTTAATATAAAATTAACATATTTAATAATTCATTTAAATAATAATAATTCATTATTTTGAAACCTCCAACCGATGGAGATGATCTCAGTAACCGAGTTTTTTTGACTTGAAACGGTGGAGATGATCTCAGTAACCGAGTTTTTTGACTTGAAATTGTAGTTTAGTTAGCCTATATTAGGATTATATGTTTGAGTTAAATTTTACGGTTATGGTTTAATTTTGGTTTTAAAATTTCGGTTATCAAAGTTTAAATTTTTTAAAACTCAGTTATCAAATATTAGGATGTAAAAAATCATTTCGATAGTCGAATTTTTTTTTCACCCAATGAAAATAGTTCAAACCTTTAAAATACTATTATCCCTAATAAAAATGTTATTAGGTGATAATCAATGCTTGGGCGATCCAACGAGACAATGCAACATGGGGAATAGATGCAGAAGTATTTAAACCCGAAAGACATTTAGATTCCCTCTTGGATTTTCGTGGGCAAGATTTCAAATATATTCCATTTGGATCTGGAAAAAGATTATGTCCTGGAATCGGATTTGCATTAGCATTGACTCGAGTGATACTAGCTAACCTTGTGAAACGTTTTGACTTGAGAATCGAAATCCGACCACCAGAGGATCAATATGATATAGCTGAAGCAACCGGGTTTGGGAATTACCGCAAGTTCCCTCTTATTGCTTTTCCAACTTCTATGTAAACATTGCATAGTTGCTATCTTTGAAAAAAAAAACTAAAAAATAATCATTTTTTTTGGGCTAATAAATTAATATTTCATTTATTATTAATTTTAATTTAATCGTAACAAAATATGATTAACAGATTTTCAAATCTTAAAAAAATTTCATCATCGATTTAGAATGACGCAAATATAGAATCAATGATTGGTGTATTTCTATGTGTGGGGATAAAACATTTGTGTTGAATATGAATGCATTCATATGATCATATCTCAAATTGTAACTTTTCGTCAACGGTTTGTATTCTCATGGTAAGTTTCAAAAAAATTTACAGAAAAAGACAAATTTCTTTAAAAACTGTTTATTATTAAAATAATCTTTTAAATATCAAAATTTTAATAGTTGAATTTTTAATTTAGGAATATAGATAATAACACGTTTCAATTTAAATTAAAAAATTAAACATGAACCAAAACACATTGTAATTTCACTTCTTCATTTGTAAGAAAGTATAACGTTAGGTTATATTGTCATAAACTATGTATCTTTACAAAATCACTATCTTCACAAAAATTTTAGTCCACTTGAACTCAGAAGGCCCAAAAACCCAACAAGGCCTGAAAGAAAAGAAGAAAAAAAAAATGTCAGGTTGCCGAAGAAGAAAAAAATAAATGTAAAAAGAGAATAATTATAAAAAAAATATGAGGAATTACCTAAAATGCCATAATTCAGGATTTTTTGTAAATGTACCATTTTCGTAGGGTTTACCAATTATATTTTTGGTTCTATTGTTACGATATTTTTGCAAAAAATGTTTGAATGAAGAAATTTTCTAAAAATCAATTATGCAAAATGCTCTAATTGAATACATTTTTGCAATTTTTTCATAAAGTGTGAGGGTATACCACTTATAATATTAGGTATAATGTTATGATATTTTTGCAAAAAACTTGAATGATAGCATTTTTGCAAATCCAAAAAAATGATTATATTTTATTGATTTGGTTTATATAGAGACTATTCTAACAAAGACGGAGGACTAGAAAATATAGACCATTAAAAAAATAGAAGAGAAGTTCAAAACGAATTTATTGTCAATTATATAGTGGATTAGTGGTAAGTTTTATCCTTCTCTAATCCAAGTTCAATCGGCAAAAAGATTAAAAAAAAATTATTAATTTTTTTTTATGATTTATGAATATAATGTGTTTTTTTCCCAAGAATATAATGTGTTTTATGTTTAGATTTAAAACAATTTTAATTTTTAAATCTTAAATTTGTGTATTAAAATATAATATATTAACATATTTTTTGTATTAAAATAATTTTAATTTTTAAATCTTAAAATTTAATAGGTGAATTTTTTAATTTATGAATATCGATACTCAAACTTTTTAAATTCAAATTCAAAAAAATTAAACTTGAAAATATGGAATTAAAACATTTATTCGAATATATACCGTAATTTCCCCAAATTCCATTGGATACCGATGAAAAGAGTTACAAGTGAAAACTTCCCGCGTAATTTTGACTTTAAATTTGAGATTATGATATATTAATTTTGTGTTTTATGTTTAGATTTAATTTTGATTTAAATCAATTCTGATTATCAAAATTAATAGATTAAAAAACCAGTCAACTGGTAAAGTTTTAAAAAAACATTTTGATAGCTAAAAGTCTATTTCAGCAAATACAAATAATTGAAAATTTAAAATATCTTGATTATTTAATAAAAACAGAGGTCTAAAAAAAAACAAAAGAAAGCAGTAGAGGTTAGAAAGAAGCTCAAAACACAGACTCTAATGGCTAAAGATATAGAAATGTTTGTTTCGTTAGCAACGACTCTAGTTACCATAATCTTCACAATAATAAAACTAAAAGAAAGAAGAAGAAGAAGTAGCAATGAAGAACAAGTTTTGAAGAGTCGGAGACGTGGAAACTTCCGGTGATCGGAAACCTCCATCGTCTCCATCCTCACCGGTCTTTGCAATCACTTAGCCGTCGTTATGGACCACTAATGCTTCTTCATTTTGGACAAAATCCGGTCCTCATCGTCTCTTCTCAAGAATGTGCACAAAAAGTAATGAAAACGCACGACGTTAAGTTCGCTAGTCATCCCATAACTAAAGTGGTCAAGCAAATTCTTAACGGCGGCAGAGATATCGCGTTTGCTCCTTATGGAGAGTACTGGAGGCAGCTAAAGGTAGCTTAATTTTCATTTCCATTTTTAAACTTTTCTTAATTTATTTCTCAGATTTATTTCCCACTCGGATTTTAGCGATAACAATGGTGGAGTCTTCCATTCCAATGGCGGCGATGTTATTATCCATGTGATAGAATGCCAAGGATGTTGGTGTTGATGTCGATGGAGATAGTTTTCATCACCTACATGAACAATAGTTTTCACACTACATAAGAGTTTTCTTGGATTATTGAAAATATTTATCAGCTTGAGCTTTTGGCTCTGCTGTAAACTGACGTTTTAGTTTTTCTAAAAATCGAAGAAGAAACTAGTGAAATTTTCACGGTCACAAAGATGACAAATTGTACATTTAGATATACCTTTAAATTATGCACATTTAACAGCGAGACTTTTCCTCCAACAGCCGAGAGGACATAGTCGTTGCTGTTAGAAAGAGCTATGCATGGGAAGACCGGTCGTCTAAACTCAAAGAAGTCATCGTTGGTCATTTGTCCACTCAGTTTCTCATTCTAGAGTTGCAGGGTACCATCCCACCTAGTGCTAAGATTCCAACGCCAGATTTCATATACAAAAGCCTAACAGAATGCATTGCAAAGGAGAAACTTAATTCTCAATTTCTTAGTTTTAGATAATCAAAATTTTAGAAATTTTAACTCTCGATACCTTTTTTATAACATACTGGACTTATAACACACTTATAAGTATGAAATATTCAAAATCAACCTGAATATTTCAATATTATATATAAATATTGTCCGTGCAAAATTTATACAATCATAAATTAACTGACTTTAGTGTAGTCTTGCCTCTTTTGATTTTTTATAACATTACAAAAATATAAAACATTATCGGCTTTAACAAACAATAATAAAGATAAA
>KE151725.1:45873-62208 GCA_000411095.1 Aethionema arabicum | reverse complement strand
TATATATATATATATATAGATATATATCTATATATTATATATTAGGATATAAATTATTATTATATATAATAATTTATTATATTAATAAATATTATTTTTTAATTAATTATTCACAATTACATATTATTTTATATATTAACATGTTATTTTGTCGGGTTGACGACGGGTCAAATTAGATAGGTCAGGTTAAACAGTGAATCTGGCCGGGTCAAAACGGTTTGGGACAAAAATGAGATTTAATACTGAAGTGCTTTATGAAGTAATTATATTGGATCTTAATTATTAATATATGTTTTGCTTGTAATCATAAAGTGTAATTATATGATCAAGTAAAATCATTAATTAGCATTTCAAAGATTGTTAATGGTCGATAGTAGAAACTAAATCAAACATAGAAGATGATCGGGAAAACTTACCACCGAAAAGATAGTTCCAGAGTGTAAGCGCGGAAAAAAAAATAACACGGATCGATCTATCTCAGACTCAAATATTTACGGGTTTTACGGGTTTTTAGTAGGAATAATTAACCCCAAATTGAGGTCTTAATTCGACTATCTATAGTATGGTCTTAATGCCCAAATTAATTGTGATATTCCTCCTATATATTTATTCTTTATATATATATATATATAGAATAGGAGCCAATTTAGAAAAATGGGGCACAAAAATATATAATCATTATGTTATTTAATTTATAAAATAATTTTTGTAATTAAATATTAAAAAAAACGAAAAAAATGTGAAGAAGGTGGACTTCGTTTCCTAGGTGGAACGGTTCCTACATAACATGTATATATATTAACGTTTTAGACTTAGTTTTCTCTTAAAATATCTAAACATCTCTCTACTAAAAATGGAAAGACTAAGTGTTACCGATCAGGAAACTTGTCCCAAATTTAGAAATGTCGATCCATCACAATGGTCTGCTCACTTTCTCTCGGTTCCTATCGATGAATCGGTAAGTATATATTATACGTTAAAAAGTATTAAACTAATTAATTAATAATAAGTTCATGTCACAATTCATGATTCTATCTTCTTAATTTATAGGAATTGAGTATATTTAAAAGAGAGATTGAAGTACAAAAGCTTAAAGTGAAGGGCATGCTCATGTCATGTTCTTTAGATAATGAAGAGAAGAAGAGCAAAATTATAATGATCCATTTACTAGTTAGTCTTGGTCTCTCATATCATTTTGAGGATGAAATCAAAGAGTTCTTGAAACTAGAGTTTAAGACTATTGATGATATAGTAGTAAATGAAGATGATTTGTACTTAGTCTCCATCATGTTCCGTGTCTTCAGATCCCATGGCCACCACTTCTCATCAGGTAAACTATAAATTATATAATATTATCCATTGGTGTAATGTTCATTCCTAGGTAGAGTAGTTTTGTGCATGTTATTTTTACCGTTTTGGAGACAGCGACGGGCGACAATAGACAAAAATTTATGTTTATTTTGTTGTCGCCAGTTCACCCACTTTTCTAAATATGAGTTTTTTCGCTAAGTTATGTCGTTGAACATTCGTTTACTTATCGTTTGGTGAGCGACAAAACTCAGCAACGGAAAATTAAACGCTAAAATGTTCAATGATTTGAAATCTAAATCGTTGGAACACGTCGCTGAATGAGCAATAAATTATAAATGAACATAACTTGGTTGTTGTCGTTGGTCTCCGATGACAACAAAACCAACAACATTACTTGTTGTTCGTCGCTGACGTGAGCATAACTTCTTCACGTCAGCGACGGGTAAACGAACATGTTGATCATGAATTTTTTGGTTCTTGGGCTTTGATATCATACGAGAAAACATGAGATTCTGATTCAAAATCAATTGGTAATGAATAGAGTAATCCATGTCGTTTATATATTCATTTTGATATCGGTCTCTATCCGATGTAAGATTCCAACGCAAAGAAATATATATAGAAAGTAACAAAGATGATCCTTTTCCATGTGTAGATGTTTTCAAGAGCTTTATGGATGATGAGGGCAAGTTTAAGGAGAATCTATCTGAGGATATTATGGGAATATTGAGTTTATATGAAGCAGCTCATTTGAGAACAAAGAATGATCAAATCCTAGAAGAAGCTTTGAGCTTTACATTGAAACACTTGAAGCATTTTTCATCATCAGACACAACAAACACTGAACCTCATGTTTTAACTCTTATCAAAAATGCTCTTTTCCTACCTCAGATTCAAAACACAACAGCTCTAACTTCAAGAGCATACATTTCGTTCTACGAACAAGAAGAAGATCACGACGAAACCCTACTTGAGTTTGCCAAACTCAATTTCAAGTTCTTGCAGTTACATTGGATTCAAGAACTAAAAATTCTCAACAAGTAAATACTCTTTTTATAGCTTTTCTACTTATATATAGAGACAATCTTATATGAAAACAAGATTAATTTGATCTATATATGTGTTTGCAGATGGTGGAAGGATCTTGATATTGAATCTAAGCTACCTAGTTTCTTTAGAGAAAGAATCTTGGAGTCTTGGTTTTGTGCTCTACTATCTTATTTTGAGCCACATTTCTCGTTCGGGAGAATCGTAGAGACTAAATTGATTGCAATCTTTCTCCTTTTCGATGATGCTTGCGATGAACATGGTTCCGTTGCTGAAATTGAAACTCTTGTTGATTGCTTGGAGAGGTACTTAATGTTCTTCCAATAAGGGTCTTAATTTCATGTTTATATTTAATGAGTATATAATATATGTGTGTGTGTATGTATATATACAGATGGGATGTAAATGGGATGGGAGATCAAAAAGAGTATCTCAAAGTCATCTTCCAAGTCGCCTTAGATGTTTTCCAAGAACTTGAAAACGACTTGAAGTTCCAAGGAAAATCGTACCATTTTAAAGAGATACTTGAAGAGGTAAGCAAGTCATCAATACATATATATATATATATATATATAGGCCGGAAGAAACATTCCTCTCGGCCCCCAAATTACACCGGTCCCCAAATCATATATTTATCTAGGGTTGGGTATTTTATCCGATCGAAATTAATCCGATCTGAACTGTTCCAAAATAATCTAAACCGAGTCCGATCAGAAAATTTATAAAATCCGAACTGTTCTAGTTTTTTTATAGTTTGGGTTTCGGTTTAAGTCTGAACCAAACCCGAATAACCCGAAAAATCTGATTAAATTTAAGATAAAAATAAAATTATTATTAATTATATTTAAAACAAAAACATGTGGATTAAAAAAATAATGTATAAAAAAATGTGTTGACGATCATAAGCATAATTTCTATTTGTTTTTATTTAATTATGGTTTTGATCTGATCCAAAATCCAAACTGAACCGAACCGATTTGAACTTTAAGACCCGAATGGTTCAACTTTTTTAAACCCGAAACCCGAAAAATCTGAACCGAAGTAAATTTCAAATCCGAATAGTTCGACTTTTTAAAATCTGAAAAACCCGAACCAAATTATCTGAACGCCCATGCCTTACCTATGTTAAAAAATGAAATACCGACCCGGATTTCAGATGTTGTGTTTCTTTATACATATTTATGTGTGAATATTTGTGATGTTGAGCAGTTCAAGATTGCTCAGAGAGCAAACCTAACGCAACTGAAATGGGCACGAGGGGGTCACGTGCCAGACATAGATGAGTACATTGAAGTTGGTGCGACTTCTATTACATCATATGCATGTATCGCATCCTCTTTTGTAGGAGTGGAAGAGGTTGCTGGTAAAGAAGCTTACGAGTGGCTAAGATCTCGACCTAAAATTGCACAAGCTGTTGCTGCTAAATGTCGTTTAGCCGATGATGTCATGGACATCGAGGTACTTTTAATATTAATTAATCCCTCTCTTTTATAACTTTTTTGATGAAAAAAAATATAAGCTACACGTATCAGATAAAAATAAATTAATAATTCAACTATAACAAACAACTAATATTTTAATCATTAATTTTTATATGTAGCTAAATAATACTTTAATTTAATATAATAGAAAATAATTATTACATACACATAAGAGAGAGCACTCATCTTTAAACACAACAAAAAAAACCCTAAAACATCAAATTTTTTTGTCTGAAAAAACTATCAATTTATAAGAGAGAGCACTAATCTTTAAACACAAAAAAAAACCATCAATTTGTTTTTTTTTTAACAAAATTTTATTTTCAGAAAAAAACATCAATTAATAAGAGAGAGCACTAATCTTTAAACATTTTATCAGAAAAAAAACATCAATTTATAAGAGTCAATTTACAAATAGACTCTTAAAGGAAAAGATATTATTCAAATATTGTATGAAAAAATATTATTCAAATATTGACTCTTTGGTTTTTTTTTCTCATTGCCTCTTTGGTTTAAAGAGCCAAAAAATTTTATTTCTAAGACACAAGAAAACAAGCAAATTCTAAAACTAAATTTTATGAGTTTTTTTTTTGCTTTTTTAGGAAGACAAAAAGAAAGGATATGCAGCAAATGGGATAAACTATTATATGAAGCAATATGAAGTAAGTGAAGAAGTTGCCATTAAAGAGGTTCTTAAGATAATAGATGAAATCGATAGGACAGTAAACGAAGAAATGTTGAAGAAAACTGATTTTTCGCGCCAAATTTTAACGAGAATCTTCAACTTTGGACATTATTCAAGTGTTTTCTACACAAAAGATGATGCTGAAGATGATGATGATGCATACAATCATCGTCAAGGAAGGTTCAAGGCTTATATCATTTCTCTTTTCGAAGATATATGATCTCTCACCTTGATGCAATGCAATCTTTATCTTTTGCTTCATATCGTTTTTCTATCGTATTTGAATAATAAAGTTGTTGTTTTTTTATTTTAACATATAATATTTGAATAATTTCTTTTCGTTGTTGTGTTCACCTCTTCGAAAAGTTTAATAAATACTTTATGTTTAATTTTCTTGTTCCCTTATCTCACAAATATAATATTATTATTTTTTATATAAATTTTTACGTAATATATTTTAAATTTGTGATTTGAATCTAAAAAAATATATGTGATTTGAATCTCAAAAAAAGAGATCATATAGACTCTTACTCAAGAGTTCTCTTACAAAAATATTTTTTTATTTTTATTTGTGATTTGAATCTCAAAAAATATAGTTATAAAATATATGTGATTTGAATCTCAAAAAAAGAGATCATATCGACTCTTACTCAAGAGTTCTATTACAAAATTTTTTTTTTTTTTTATTTGTGATTTGAATCTCAAAAAATATAGTCATAAAATATGTGATTTGAATCTCAAAAAAAGAGATCATATAGACTCTTACTCAAGAGTTCTCTTAAAAAAAATATTTTTTTATTTTTATTTGTATATTATTTTAATAAGTGAGAGATTGAACAAGAGACTTTCGTTAAAAGAGATTAACATAAATGAATACAATAAAAAAAACATGAATTATTTTAAAAACCTCTTTAATGGCAACTTCTTCACTTACTTTATACTGTTTCATATAATAGTTTATCCCACTTGCTGCATATCCTTTCTTTTTGTCTTCCTAAAATTTTTTTTAAAAAACCATAAAATTCAGTTTTAGGATTTTTTTTGTTTTCTTGTGTATTAAAAAAACATTTTGGGTCCCTAAACCAAAGAGACAATGAGAAACAAAAAACCAAAGAGGCAGTATTAACTTCCTCCCTCTTATAAATTGATGTAAATAAATATGACTATTATTTTTTATTTTACACTTTATAATTACTAATTATAGTTAAAATTTTGGAGCAATAAATATTTGTAGGGATATATTAGACTTTTTAAATATTTCTTTAACATACGTAAAAATCTCAAAACGTCAATCCTAGTGGGACACATGGAGCAGTGTTTAAAATTCTATCCTTATTATTATCATCAGTATTTTTTTTGTCGTCAGTTTTCTTATTATTATCATTTTTTTGTCGTCACTTTTCTAATTATTATCATTTTTTTTCGTCACTTTCTTATTATTATCATTTTTTTGCGTCAAATTTTCTTATTATTATCATTAATTTTTTGTAGTCAGTTTCTTTATTATCTCCGTATGTTTATAAGGTGTTTTAGCTATTTTTTATTTATTCTAATTTATTAATTATTTTATCCGTGTATTTATCAAAGTAAAAAAAAAGGAAATTAAAAACATAAAATAATTAAAAAAACCATTATTTTATTAAATAGTGTGTATTATCTTTTAACATCTTCTCTGAAACGAGAGATATTATTAGTATCATTTGTTTTTTTTGGCGTCACTTTTCTTTTTATTATCAATTTTTTTTTTCGAAACCTTTGAATTTTTCTAATCAATTGTTTAGAGTAATGACTTTTCTTGTTGAAAATTCTTTTAGCCGCCCCTCAGTCTCGTAGCTTCAGAGTGATATCTTTGACTATGTTGAAGACAAAGAAGACTTAAGTTTAATTGAATTTTCACCGTTTGAATTTTCACCATTGCTTCTTCTTTTGTGATCAGTTTATTTTAATTAATATACAATCAAACTACTATTTTTAAATTATTTCCATTTCAAATTTTGATAACTATTACATAATTAAAACACCAATTGGTACTATTACTTTTTTTAAAAGCTTATTCTGGTAAAACAGATCAAATCCATCAAATTATATTATATATTAAAGAGAATTTGCCTAAAATACATTTTCAGAGAAATGAATTTTATAAAACATATTAATGTAAGTTTCCATTTTATAATACATTAAAATTGACATAAAAAAATACATACACATACCAAAATATCTCATTAAAATAATATGTGATATCTTAATTTCTCAATAATTCTGCACACTATTGACTTTTCTCATTAATTTTTGGACACTATAATTCCTCAACTTCGTAGCTTGAGAGTGAAATCTTTGACTATGGTGAAGATGTTAAAGAAGACTTAAGTTTAATTTAGATTCTATGCATTGAATTTTCACCATTGCTTCCTCTTTTGTGATTAATTACGAATCGTCTTCTTCAGATTTTTATTATTATCATTATAATTTTATTTTAATTATTAGTCTTAATATACAATCAAACTACTATTTTTAAATTATTTCCATTTCAAATTTTGATAGTTATTAGATAATTAAAACACCAATTTGTACTATTACGTTTTCAAATACCTTATATATATTTAAACTAGTATTATACTCGTGCTAATGCACAAATATAGAACACTTTCGTTAAAATCTAATTTTAGTTAAGTTAATTCTATGTGTTTTGATTAAGTTAATTCTACATAGGGGTAATGACGAATAAAACGTCGTATTTTGAACTTGTGTGATGTACAATAATTTCAAGGTGGGTGACATTTTGGGAAGTCATGTAAATAGTTTCAATTAAATGAAAAACACGTTTTCAAATGTAGCAACAGTATGAACCATCATACTTGATTAGAAGACTAAGAAATGTTTAAATTTTAATTGACATAATGTTTTTCTGACCGAAAAACAAAATAGAGGGGTTTTTTTTAACCAAAATTCAAACTTTAGGGATTTTTCACCGAATTAAGGAATTAAAACAAAATCAAGGAATTTTTCACCAAATTTTGTCTTGAGTGTTTTTTCGCCGAAATACAAAATCAAATATTTTGTTCAGCAAATTTACAGAGTTTTTTTCTGCCAAATTTTCAAGCTGCATGGTTTTTTTTTTGTCATCATCATTATGTTTAATTAAATTAATCAAAACACATAGTATCACTAAAATTAGAGCTCAACGGAGATGTTAAGTTTATTAGATGGAGGGTTTGTTTTCCCCAAAAATCAAACTCCAAAGTTTTTCTTGTCCCCTTCAAACTATAGAGTTTCTTTGGCTAAAATAAAAAGCACTAAGATTTTTTTTGTTTGTGATCCGAATAGTATTCTAAATCTTGAACTTTAATAATTGAGTTTTATTTTTTAATTATGAACTTTGATCACCAAATTTTATTACTGAAATCAAAAATTAAATCAGAAATTAGAACATAATCAACTGAAAATTATATTTTATTTTTCGTTATAATTTCAAGATCACTATATAGTTTTTTGTTTTAAAAAAATTTGGTTATCAAATTCAAAATTAAAAAAAAAACGGTTATCAAACTTAAAATAATCCAAAAACTAAAAAAAAGTATACAAAACCACTTTGATAACTCAATAAAAAAATAATAGTTCTTACACTTAAAGTTAAAAGTACTCTACTCTAATCCCTTTATAAAAGTAGAGAGGCTAGAAGAAGCTCAAAACATATACTTCAATGGCTATAGAAATGTTTGTCTTATTAGCAACAACTCTAGCTACCATAATCTTCACAATAATAAAACTAAGAAGAAGAAGCAAGGGAGAAGAAGCTTTAAAGAGTCGGAGACCACCGTCGCCGTGGAAACTTCCGGTGATCGGAAACCTCCATCAGCTTAGTCTCCATCCTCACCGGTCTTTGCAATCACTTAGCCGTCGTTATGGACCACTAATGCTTCTTCATTTCGGACAAACTCCGGTCCTCATTGTCTCTTCTCAAGAATATGCACAACAAGTAATGAAAACACACGACCGTAAGTTCGCTAGTCGTCCAAAGACTAAAGCTGTCGATAAAATACTTAACGGTGGGAGAGATATTGCTTTTGCTCCTTATGGAGAATATTGGAGACAGATGAAGGTATTTTTTTTTTTTCATTTGTAGATGAAGGTATCTTAATTTTATTTTCATTTTTCTTGGATTTTTTTTAAAGGGGTAATGATAAGAAAAAATGAAGAATTAGTTTTTTTTTTTGTGAATTAAACATGTGGAATAGATTTGGTTAAAAAAACCTTAGATTTATTTATTAGAGAAATTGAGCTTCGATTATTTATTGGACAAAATTTTAAAAGTATACAAAAACTTATAAATTATGATTACTTACTTAATTGTACTTATAATTATTTAAATAATTTACGTTAATTTTGCTAAAAAAAAAAATAATTTACATTAATTTTTGTTACCAGTTAGGAGCAAAATTCTCTAATAACTAAATCAATAGTTTTCTTTTCCAATTTATATATTGTTTATTTTTTGCCAAAAATTTCAAATTTATTTATATGGTTTAATTTACCAAATACTCCTTCCGTTTTTTAATAAGGTGTTTTAGCAAAAATTGTTTTAACTTAAAAAAAAATTAAAATTTTAATGCATAAAAAGTGATATTTGGACAATAATATTTCTATTTTATTATAATCATTACTTCAAAAGTAAAGTTAATTTTGTCATATTTACTATTTTATTAAACTGTGTGTAAAAATTTTAAATTTCTTATATTAAAAAACGGAGGGAGTATTAATTTTACAAAACAGAACAAATTCACGGCCGTTATTACCATTAACGGCAAGTAACGGAAGGGATAATTTTCCCAATAATTAAATAAAACAATTTTTTGTACCAAATCTATTGTGCAAGATTCAATATAGACAATTCTGCTGAGTTCTTTTTTACCATTATCCTTTTTTTATTAATATTATTCATTATAATTTGCAGACTATGTGCATTCAGAATCTCCTCAACAGCAAAATGGTTTCTTCCTTTGGGAAAATAAGACAAGAAGAGATTAATCTCTTGACCAATAAACTCAACAAAGTCTCCATGGCTTCTACTTCAGTAAATCTAAGCGAACTCCTTATATCTTTGATAAGTGATGTAACGTGTAGAGTTGCTTTGGGACGAAAATATAGCAACGATGAAGGTTCACTCAATGTTAGGAACACAGTAAGAACATTTGCTGAGCTTTTGGGAGAATTTCCTCTCGGAGAATATATTCCTAGTTTGGCATGGATAGATCAGATGCGCGGTGTGAATAGTAAAATCGAGAAAATAAATAAAAAATTTGATGATTTTCTTGAAAAAGTTGTACAAGAACATGATGCAAAAATAGATAAAACTAGATTGGATTTTGTTGATATATTGCTATCAGTTCAAGAAGATGAGACGGTAGAGTTCAAATTCGACAGAAGTGATTTGAAGTACATTCTTTGGGTAAGACAAGACATTTACTAGTTGTTTGTGTTTTTTAAAATACATTTTTTTCGACGAATTTGAAGGGTTTAAAAATCGGTTGTTTGAGATTTGGGTTGATATTGGTTTTTAGATCAAATAATAGAAAACCATTATCTTCCCATATCTTGAATATCCAACTTTTAACCCTTTAAATTTGTCTACAAAAACTCTAAAAGGACTCTTTTTTTTTAGTTTTACCAAAACTCATCGTCTCGTTTAATTTTGAGGTTGACATCTCTCTCCCATTAAACTAACGAAAAGTTTCTTGGCCAAAAAAAATTAAATATACTCCTTCCATTTATTTTTAAGTGTCGTTTTAGAATTTCTCACAGAGTTTAATTAAGAAATTTTTTGGTTTATCTAAAATAACCTCACTAATTAAACACATTTACTAAATTTATTATAATAATTTTGTTAAAACATTTAACAAGCTAGGGTAAAATTGATATTTTTTTGTATAAATTACCTCGAAAATCTAAAACGATATTTAATTTGAAAAATAAAAAAATCTCTAAAACGACACTTAAAAAAGTTTTTTTGACCAATTGAAATATGTGGAGGTTTTTTCGACTAAACGACAAAATTACAAGATTTTTTTTTTGCAATAATCTCTTAAAGAGATATATATTGTATTGTTCTGTTTATTGAATGTTTTCTTTCTTCATTTTCTTTTGTCGTTCAGGATATGTTTTTGGCCGGAACATCAACAACTTTTTCATTACTAGAAAGGACAATGACAGAGCTTATAAGACATCCTGAGGTTATGAAGAAACTGCAAGACGAGATTCGATTAAATTCGGAACATAATGTTTATGTAACCGAAAAAGAAACCGAAAATATGAAGTATCTACAAGCTGTTATTAAAGAGGCCTTAAGGGTGTATCCTTCTGCTCCACTTTTGGTTCCTCGAATTTTGAGTGAAGATGTTAAATTGAAAGAATATGACATTGCTGCCGGCACACAGGTAAATATACTTTTGATATTAATCTATCGTAAATTATGAATTATTTTTATTTGAAGAATACAAAAATTTTGAATTATCAAAATAGTTTTTTAAATCTTGATAACTAGGATTTTTATACCGAAAAGATCTTATACACAAAAAATTAAATGATAATTTCAGTATTAAACCAAAAATTACATCCTAATTTTGGGTTGATTAGATTGTGATTTATGGATTAATTTTTAAGAGTTCAAGGGTTAAATCTAGTTTACAGTTTATGGTGTTAAATTATTTTGAGTTCATGTTTTCTTTTGTCAAATAAAGAAATTTTAGAGTTTAAAAAATCATAAAATTTTTAAGAAATGCACTAATTTAATATATGTTTAAAACATTTTTTTTTACCAAACTTTTCAATAATACATTTTTATTCAAACAAATTGACAAAAAAAACTTTCCTATTTAAATAGCTCTAAAACACAAAAAAAAAACAGTTGTATGATTAAATTTATGGTTACTAATTATATTTAATGTTTAATGATTAATTTTTAGGGTTAAACAATTAAATTTAAAGATTAGTGATAATATTTGAAAGATAATTTGGCCGATCAATATGCATAAAATATATCTACACATAAATTAGTGTATTCTTTTTTTTAAATGATTAAGTTAATGTAGTTTACACTTGTATAATGTGTAACAATAAAAAAAGAAACATATTTATGGGGTTATTAATACAGGTGATCATCAATGCTTGGGCAATCCAACGAGACACTGCAACATGGGGAATAGATGCAGAAGAGTTTAAACCCGAAAGACATTTAGATACACCTTTAGATTTCAATGGACAAGATTTCAGATACATTCCATTTGGATCTGGAAGAAGATTATGTCCTGGAATCGGATTTGCATTAGCAATGATTCGAGTGACATTAGCTAATCTTGTGAAACGTTTTGATTGGAAGATCGAAATTCGACCACCAGGTGATCAATATGATATAGCTGAAGCAACTGGTATTGAAATTTGTCGCAAGTTCCCTCTCATCGCCTTTCCAACTTCTGTGTAAATGTTGCATAGTTGTTTATCTTTGAAAAAACTTTAAAATAAGCATCTATCGTTTTCGATTAATAAACTAATGCTTCATGTATTAGTAATTTTAATTTAATCGTAATAATAATAAGGTATTTTGGTGAAATGACATCCAACTATATTAAAATGAACACCCGAATATGATACATATGTATTATTTTTTTTAACTCATGTATTAATTAATTCATCTGTAACTTTAAGTAACATTTCAATATCATAAAATATATATAATTAAATGTAGCGAACAACCTTTATTAATGCAATTATCACTTTCTGAGAAAGAAAAAAAAGGTTTTGAAAGATGGTTTAATTAGTAGAATAAAAGGAGAACGACGATCCAATGAAGTTTCGGGATCATAGATTTTATTTTTAATATTTATTAAAAAAAATGTTTTGCAAAATTTTGAGTTTTATTTAAATCCTGCGGGCCAGCTCGGCCCAGATGTATAACTTATATATTTTTGACCCAATATAAAATTAAGCATTATAAATTATATGTTTTCCTTTTTTTGGTCCAAAATATGTTTTCCCTTTTTATTCACCAAANATATATATATATATATATATATATATATATATATATATATTTGTTTATTTATACTCCATCATTTGGTTTGTGATATATTTTGGTTGATTTCAAACAAATTAAAAAAACATTAAAACAACTAAATTATTTTTATTTATATAATAGTTCAAACAAAAATAAATTAAAATAAAACTGTTTGAAAAAAGTTATAAATTTTGTATTTTGAAATATCCAAAAAAAATGGAACAAGATAGCACTAATAGTAGAAAGCTTCCCTCTGTTTCATGATATCTAGGGTTAGAACTTTCCTTGTGCTCCAAATTGAGGAGAACTTCTAGCCACTAGACTACAGTGAAAATAAAAATATCCAAAAAAATCAATTATTATAAAAAAAAATTACACTAATACATTTGATATTATTAAACTAGGGAATATTAAAAAGCAAGCAGATAAACACAAAATACAAAATAAAAGCTTCTCTTCTTTATTGCTACTTTCTATTGCCATCGTAATTATTCAACTTTATATCCAGTTTTAGATATATAGCCGTAGCTAGGTAGTATTTATTAATCATCTAATTATTAAAACACACAATATATATTATTCAAAACCAGACTAAAAATTCGATAAAAAAAAAAACTACACGAAAAAATCAATTTGGAAATATCTCTAATTTAACAAAAAAAAAATCAAATTGAAAATAATAAATATATAAATAATTTATCAATTAAAAATAAAATAAATAAATAAAAAGGTAGTGATTGGGAACGGGGGAGGTGGAAGGGAAGCGGAGACCACGGCGCTCATAAACACAAAATCCTTATCCAGTGCACCGCCCCACATAGGATTGCTGGTAACACGTGTCGATTATCCAATGGACAGTTTTTAGATTTGAAACACTCTCGCGTGGGCCCACGAGGACCCAACTCATCATGTCATGTGATTCTCCACATCGTTCGCTGCCCAACTCCAATGAACTTCTTTCCCTTCAAAATGGGAAGTAAAGAGAACAGATTTTTTTGTGATCAATTCTTTTTTTTTTCATTATATTTTATTTGTAAGACGTAGTATTAATTTAAAAAATTATTGAATAACAAATATCAAATACAATTTTTTTTTACTTTAGCCTAATGACTAATATTAGTTACATAAGTTATAAGCAAAAAACAGCTTACAAAAATCAAATTTTATATTATAACTTACACTTATCATGTACTAGATTTTTTTTATATACTAGATTTTATTGTAGTATCATTTAACTTTTTAGTTTTTTTCAATTACTTTATTTGTAGTAATACATGGTAAATAAAATCAATCAATAATTAATAAGAATATAATATTAATTAATTTGAAAACCAAATGGAGTGCACTAACACCAATGTCAACAGAGATAATTATAATTATCAAATTCTACTAGAAAAATACTTTTTTTTCTCCTTCTTATAATAATATATATGTTCTATTATTTCTTTTGTTTAAAGTATTGAACATTTTGGATTTTTAAATTCTAAAAGTTATTATATTCACAAATTTGTCTATATGTTTTCATTAGTACGTTAGCAACAACTAAATTTTATCTTTACCATTTAAAATTAAAATTTATGATATATATATAAGCAAAATATTTCATAAGAAAAATGTAAATTATTTTTTTCTTTCGAATCTTAACGCTAAAAAAACTGAATTTCAATAAATCGAAACAGCAAAATCTCTCTACCATTTACAATATTATCCGGTCGCATATCAACTAATATCAATTTATTATATGGTAAACTAATAAACAATTTGCGTGTATATTGGTCCGACCAAAAAATATGGGAGTGCTGATTTATCCTCTCGTTTATCGCAAGTCGTCACGTGACTTGCACTGTTGCACAAGTCATCCTCTTAATCATAACCACGTAGGTTTAAATTAAATCCACTAGGGAAAACGTTGTAATTGCATTAATGAAAACAAGTCTCCTTCTTTTTGGTCTATATATAGTATATCTTACTGTTTTCAAATACATTATATAACTTTTATATTATCCAATTTTTCTTTTTAGCTATATACATCGTTTTTTGCAAGTGGTCACAAATTGCTTCCAAATATCTCCTTCTATATAAAGAAACTCATGTTACTTTTTTTTTCCTAAGAAAAACAATTGAAAGCTATGTTTTTATAACCGGATCGTTGACTGCACCAAAAATATTTTTGAGTCATGGATTAATATAATTCGGTCGGAGTCAACCAGATTCGATAATGTTTTTCAAAATATTATATATTTTTTTAATATTAATATATATAAATTTTAGATATCAAATAAATTATTTTAATTACCATAATGTTTAAAACCGGTTTAATTACATGTAAATCCAGTTATTAGTTTTTTTTACCGATTTTTAAATTTTTGTTAGTCGAATCGGTTTTTTAACAAATTATATATGATTTTTTTTAGTAACTTAAACCGATAATACTTTCGGTTCATAGCTTAACCTGATCCAGCCATCGGTCTAGTCCAATTTTAGAAAATAAAACACAGATAAAAAGTGATTTTTTTAAAAAATTTAAATAAGTAATTTTTGAGATATTTTAAAATGAAGAAAAAAAAACAGAGAAAGATTTGGTGTTGAATGATTGTTGCCGACATATCGGGGATTTCAATCCAACGCATCTAGAAAAGCAATGTTTGTTGTTTTCTTATGCCAGTGATGGGTCCCATCGAGGAAGACTACCGTCACAGCTGGTCACTCACAGTCTTACTGTTACACGATTGGGTCCCACCTTACCTTGTTCCCTTGTGTAACGCACACGAAGGTTCGTGTAATCGTACGTATGTATATTTGTCACTGCTTCTACAACATAAAATTCAACTCGGAATTTATATAATTTTGAATTTATTTTATTTTTTTTTTCTGTTAGATATTTTATTTTATTAATTTAAAAGGAAACAAAAATGTTTTATAGCAATGAATATTATAATTTTCACATACTTTAAATATACAAAATTAGCATAGTATATTTTCTTAATTTAAAAACCAGTCTTAAAATTATATACTATAGCTAATTGAATAATGTATTAATTAATATAGTCAATTTCAAAACAAACTTGAATATGCATAGATAAAGCAACTAAAATAAGTAAACCTTTAATTAAGTATAATAAATGAACTATAAATTATCATTTTGGTGAAATTACTGAAATTTTATTATTCATTTTTTACCAAACATAAATTTGTAGATATAGTGAAAATCGATCTTAAATATTGTGAACAATTTTGATCCGAATGTATGATTAAAAAAATTTCATTAATTTTTTTGGATAAACTAATATTTGATTTGATATGAGGATAATTGATAAATTGTAAAAAAACAAATATTGAGTCGACATTTTTTTTTGTAATATTTTGATGCAGTGACCAAATCAATCTAGATTTTTAAAAAGCATTTTATAATATAACCCTTTGTATCATGAGCTGTCTGTCTATTGTATAAAATAACTATGATAATGCATGTTCAAATCTCAACTGTTGTTATATTTAAGATAAAGAGTTATAAAAGAATTGCTCTCTTTTATTAAGTTTAGAAACTACACAAAACTAAACTCTCAAAACTCTCTCGTCTCCTTACAACTCAATAGAGACAAGTTATATAGGAACACCACGGCTTAGGTTTTCCCATTTCACCTTACAATGAAATTAAACAATTCCCTAATTCTAATTAGGCAACTTCCTAATCCAAAATAGAGAATATCATATTTTCCCTTTTCCTTGAAAGTAATAAATGTGGAAGATTATCCAACATTCTC
>KE151725.1:0-16738 GCA_000411095.1 Aethionema arabicum | reverse complement strand
AAATACATTAGAGAAGCAATTACTTAATCCAATGGAAGTTGAGATTGAGAAATTGTGGACCTATTGAGCCAATTCTTAAAGCTTCTTTGCAAATCAAGACCAAATGGAAGTTTAGGAGTTTGATTTGCATTGGATAGTGATTGAGTATCATGGAAGTGACTCAATCAAGGAATATGCTTAAGTCTAGAAGTTGATTCTCAATTAGAACCTGAATATGAGATTATCCATCCAATCACCCAACTCAAATCCCTAATCTAACACTTTTAGCACTTGTTTAATCCTTGCTTAGTTTCATTTCTCTTCTATCTTGTTTAATTGTTTGATTTCACTCTATTAACTCTTTGTTTTAGTCAAATCTTCTCTATTTTCATTTGCATTGTTGATTTCTAGTTTTAGATCATTTAAAACCTTAAAAATTCACTTTACTGTCTACAACTACCCTGTTGATAGGTAGTCGAGGTTATGTTATCTTGACCAAGGACACCAAAATCCTTGCATCATATATATATATATTTAATTATATTAGAAAGTGTTGGTCTTCTCCGATAAAAAAAAAATAGTTTTTATAAATTAGTAAGTAAATACATTTTCTTATAAAACACTCTTTTGCGTTTCATAGAATTCCCCATATTAAATTTAGATTTAAATCACTAGAATTAATCGAGAACACCACAAAAAAAAACAAAATAAATGATTGAGATTAATCCCTAAGTTAAGATTACAATTTAATTAATTAATTTTCCCTAATTAGTATTAACTCAATTTAAAAAAAAAAAAAGAGAAGTCATCAAGCATCCAAAAACCTAAATTCTCTCTTTATCTCTCTTCCTTTACAAAACAAAACGATTTCCCCGCCAAACCTCAGAAAAAAACAGAAAAAACCGAAAAAACGAACCTTTTAATCCTTCCAAAACATAAACTACTCTTCATAAAAATTAAAAACAAAAAAACAAAAAAGACAAAAAAAAAAAAAACAAAAAAAACATGTCTTATGAATACGATGATAACAGGAGAAAGAACAAAAGATATGTCGCAATTTCAATTTCCTCTGTTCTTCTAATCTCAATGGTTGTCGCCGTTACCGTCGGCGTTAACCGTAAAAACGAAGAATCAAACGATTCTCACGGCGAAGTAACGGCTTCCGTTAAAGCCGTTAAAGAAGTTTGTGCACCAACAGAATACAAAAAAACATGTGAAGAAACATTAACAAAAAACTCACCAAACGCAACAGATCCAATAGAGCTTGTAAAAACAGCTTTCACAACAACGATTTCGCAACTAATGAAAGCTGCCGAAAAAACACAGCTTATGATCGATTTACAAAAAGATCCAAGAACAAAAATGGCTCTAGATCAATGTATAGAAGTGACAAATTTCGCAATCGATGAACTCAAAACATCTTTCGACGAAATGGCTAAATTCGAGTTTCCTAAACTCGAAGAATTGTTAGTTAATCTTCGAATTTGGCTAAGCGCAGCGATTAGCCACGAGGAAACATGTTTTGAAGGTTTTCAAGGAACACAAGGAGATGCAGGAGAAACAATGAAGTCGTATTTGAAAACTGCGGTCCAATTAACGCATAATGCGCTAGCGATTGTTTGCGAAATGTCGAAATTTTTGATGGATATGAATATTCCGGGGCTTAATAGCCGGAGATTGTTGTCTCAAGATGTTCCATCGTGGGTAGATTATCGAGCAAGGCGGTTATTAGCGGCTGGATCGGAGATTAAACCGGATATTACCGTGGCGCAAGACGGGAGCGGGCAATATAAGACGATTAATGAGGCGATGCAAAAGGTTCCTAAGAAACAAAACACAACTTTTGTGGTTTATATTAAGGAAGGAGTTTATAAGGAAAATGTTGCAGTGAATAAAAGTATGTCACATTTGGTGTTGATTGGAGATGGTCCTAAGAAAACTATTATTTCCGGTGATAAAAATTTCAAGGATGGTATCACTACTTACCGTACCGCCACCGTTGGTATGATTTCTCTTACGATTTAATTTGTTTAAATTGGAGTTTATATATTTGAGTTTTATTTTGGGATTATGGTATTTTAAATCATAGATTATATATATTTAGAGAAAAAAGCTTTCAACTATCATTTTTTTAATCCTTAATTTTGATAATCGGATTTTTTTAAATCAAACAAAAATTTAAATCATATTTAAGCCGTAAAGACAAATTAAAACTAAACAAAAAAATATAACTACAATTTGGTTTATTAGACTATAATTTCAAAATTAGTTTTGAAATGTTGATTTAAAAAATTTGATTATTAATATTTAAGATTTAAAAATGTCGTTTATCAAAATTTAGAATTTTAAAAATATTTTGATAGTTAATGTTTTTTCCACCAAACAAAACTAGTTCAAGATCTAAATTACAATAGTCCCTTTTATTTATGTCCAATTGTTCACCAAACTAATTAAAAAAATTACCTAAGATGTTCTAATTTATAAGGTTTTTGCAATTTTGCGGTAATATGTGAAAATATATATATCAATCTGTTAGATCTAGTGTTAAGACATTTGCGTAAAAAATACTTGAATATGGGCAAATTTTAAAATCCCCCGACTAATTTTGTAAGATTTAAAACACATAACATAAATATTAATTACGTTACATTTTCGATAACATAAGGTTTAAAATGTCCAAAAATATTATAAAATATTTGTTTTGTCAAATTTTTCGGAAAAATATAAAATGTTGTCCCTAAAAATTATAAAATCTTTTCTTTTGTCAAATTTAAATGTAATTAACCCTCATTCTTATACCAAATTTCAGCTGTCGTTGCAAACTACTTCATGGCCAAAAACATCGGATTCGAGAACACAGCCGGAGCAGCAAAACATCAAGCAGTCGCAATCAGAGTTCAATCCGACGAAGCAATATTCCACAACTGTAGATTCGACGGTTACCAAGACACACTTTACTCACATTCTCACCGTCAATTCTACCGTGACTGTACAATCTCCGGTACAATCGATTTCATCTTCGGTGACGCAGCCGCAGTCTTCCAAAACTGTACTTTACTTGTCCGTAAACCAATGGCAAACCAAGCTTGTCCTATAACTGCTCATGGTCGTAAAGATCCAAGAGAATCTACCGGTTTTGTGTTCCAAGGTTGTAGAATTGAAGGTGAACCGGATTATATGACGGTTAAGGATACTAGTAAAACTTATCTTGGTAGGCCATGGAAAGAGTATTCGAAGACGATTATTATGAATTCGTATATACCGGAGTTTGTGCAAAAGGAAGGGTGGCAACCTTGGGCGGGTAACTTTGGTTTAGATACTTTGTTTTATTCTGAAGTTGATAATGTTGGACCGGGTGCTCCGAGTGAGAAACGGGTTACTTGGAAAGGGATTAAGAAATTGAGTAAGGAGGAGATTGAGGAGCATTATCCGACTAAGTATATTCAAGGGGATGAGTGGATTCCTAAGACTAATGTTCCTTATACCGGTGGGATTTTTACTGCGACTGGTTCCGGTTCTAGTGAAACCGGGTCCGGTTCTAGTGAAACCGGGTCCGGTTCTAGTGAAGCTGCGTCCGGTCCTAGTGAGGCCGCGTCTGCTCCTAGTGAAGCCGCGTCTGCTCCTTCTGGAACCGGGTCAGTAAGTACGGAAACCGGGTCTAAAGGAAGTGAATCCGGTTCGACCGGTTCTCCAGCTGCTGCACCAGCACCGTCTAAGGAAAGTGAATCAGGGGCGGCTTCGCCGACGGCTGCAACTTCAGGCTCTTCGGCGGCTACGCCTGCGGCTGCGCCGAAAGCTTCTGGTTAAGCTGGAGTCGATGGCTATTTTGTGTTGTAATTTTTTGGGTTAAGCCAAAAAGATAAATTATTTTGTGAATAATGTTTAAAATTTTTGGAATTTAAGAATTTGTATAGAAATGAAAATAAACTGTAATGTTAAAATATTTTTTTTTCAATTGGGGTTTTTTTGTTTTTTAACGCAAATTTTTTCCATTACAATTTGTAGTTTTTATAAATTATGTTTTATTATTCAATAAACGGTATTTTTTACTTTGTCGGTTGGTCAAATGTTTACATTTAATTAATTTTTTATATTTTGTCTCTCCATAGTTTCGTAATAATTATAACGAAAAATCATCAAGGTTATGTAACTTATGTAAGATATGATCATATATATGGAGTATTAGAATACTAGTACATCAGTATATATTCTATATTTTAGTTACGTACGTACGAAAATTTCAAGAAGAATTTTATAAAATACTCTACTTTAAAGTGTTTTTGCTAAACTATTATAATGTGTTAAGAGTATACTAAAAATATTTTTGAGTCTATTATTAAGTTATTTTTGCAAAACCCTCTTGAAGGTTTTTTTTAAAGTTCCCAAATTTCATTGGCTACTAGAAATTATATATTAAAAAAAATTCATGACAAAACAATTACAAAAATATATTGTTTAAAAGAAAAAATTACAAAAATATATTTTTCAACCGGTTGGAGAAATTTTCTTTGTATGTTTAAACAATAAAAAATTCTGAAATAGAATGGTGGAAAAAATGAAGAATTATAAAATAAAATATAAAGAAATATATTATACATTCACTAAACAAAAAAAAACAATTCGGAAATGTTTCATAGTCCATACCACAAAAGAAGAAAAATATGCAGAAAATCGTCATATTGCATATAAGTCCCCAATATTTTTAATAGTTATGCCAAATAGAACGAAGTCTTTTTTGTTAAAAAGTAACCCTATTAATTTGTCCGAAGTCTTATAATTAAGTAAAACCCTGCAGATCTAATTTCAGTTGTTTGATTTTCCTCTCGGCATAGCCAAAAACCATGGCGGCTTCATCGTCGTCTTCGTACTCCTCCGACGCGTCCTCTGATTCATCAGACGCTCATCGCCGTCGTAAGGATCGTCGTCGCCACCGCCGAAGCGAACGGGATAAGGAATCGCTCAAGGTGCGGAAGAAGAGCCGGTCCAGCACAAAACGACGCCGTAGACGCCAGCATCCATCAGATTCTTCTTCTTCATACTCCGATTCCTCCAGGTTTGTGGAATCGCTAACTTCAGTTATTTCCCGTTTCGCGAATTTAGCACCTAGCTTCACATTTTGTTCGTCAATGTTAGGGTTTCTTTTCGTTTGGATTCATAGAAACTGGATGAGAATACTGTAATGGAACTCAGTAGATTGATCTAAACAGAAACTAGATAAAAGAAAACGTGATATTAAGCTAGAATTTATAAGCATCTCTAGCTTCTTGCTTGTGGTTTTGTTGCTCTATGATGAATCTTAAAGTAGTATAGATGTGTTCATTAGTCATCTTGAACTTAGCTTCTTAGCATAGTTTATTTTCATGTGTTGTTGCAGTGAAAGTTCAGATAGTTCTCACGAGAGGTCACGAAGGCACAAGAAGCATGAAAAGCCAAAGAAGGTGATGATTTCTTCAATTTGTTATCATCTAAGATCTCTCTTATAGAATTCACCTTAAGTATCTCTTCTCTGTTTACAGTCTAAGGACAAGGAACGAAGCAAGAGTCATCGTCATAAACGGCATAAGAACAGAGACAGAAAGGTTTGACATCTTTTTCATTAAGATTCATGCTTATTGTATCCCTTAGATTTCATGTTTATTGCCTTGTATGCTATATGTTTTAGTAATCTTTGACTAAGTATGTTTAGTGATATCAAGTTACTTATAATTCTTCTTTTGCCTTCACTTCGGCCTCTTCGAACTTGGAGCTGGGTTTGATGACATGATAAACCGGGGACGTTCTTCATTTTTTGTTGGATTCTGTTTTCTTCGGTTTGGTTTTTTTCCGGTCCTGGCAATGTGAGTTATGTATAGAAAGGAGAAGGAGAAGGAAGCAGCGGTCCTATTCAACTATCTAAGGTACTAAAACCAAACTCATAGCATTGAAACTCGACATGAAGTCCCTGTTTCTTCGGCATTAGTTCTTATAACTGCTTATTCCTCTCTTTTATATTTCAGTTTTTGAGCCGTGATAAGGACGATGGTGAGCGTAGAAGTGCAGTTTCAGGCAAAAAAGTGAGTTTAAGACACTATTCTTCTCTTGTGTTTTACTTTACTTCTTCCACTACAATGACTTCATGTCTTTGGCTACAGATTCTGCTCAAGGTTGATAAGTCCAAAGAAGACAAAGCTGCAGAGAGTAAGAGAAATGAACTGCTCAAGTTCTTGAATGCAAGTTTCGACTAGTTTTTTTCATTTCTCCATGGCTGAATCACAACAATGAAAGAAAAAGTAAGGTATTTTTCCATCAGATTCTAGTTTGCGTATGTATCTGACCATGATTCAGATTTCTGTGTTGTTTTTTTTATCATGAGGACCAAACTGCCAATGGATATGAGTTATTGATATTATAGCCTTTTGAAGTTATTTCATAGATATCTCTATTTATAAAGATTCCAAGATCCAATATAAAAACGCTAGGAAAGGTTTACAAAGATTTCAAGATCCAATATGAAACTTTTGAGTCATCTCCGGCGATCGGCGTTTAAAAGTGAACCGATCTGAACTAACCAGAACTGTCTCAAATTAATTTTTATATTCAAATGGTTTGATTTTTTAGGAACCGAATTATCTTAATATAAACATATATTAGTTTAAAAACAATTGTTTTGCTTTTTATTTTTATTTTTATCTTCTTATTGTATTTGTTTGATTATGGTTTTTAAAGAACAATTAAGAGATTATTTGTCAAAACAAATAAATCCAAAAACCGATTGGTTTCTTTATTCTAAAACACGAAACAGACCCAGAATCTTACCATAACCCAAAGTGTACTAAATTGATTTTGGCACCCAAATATTTTGATTTCTTAAAACCCAAAAAATCTGAACTGAAATAATTTGCAGACCGAAACCCAAACGCTTGCTTCTGTTTAGTACCATGGACCTCACTTCTACTCCGATGTTGAAGTACATTTACTTCTGCTGACAAAACCTTAGGGTTCTTGTCTTGAAAACTTTAGATAAAGAAGCTTAAAGAGGTTGATTTTAACAAAAACTAGATGTTAAGCAAAATTCCTGAATTGTGAATTAGGGAGACAAAAACATAAAACCATGTCTTAAACGGGTGATGTTGAACCAACCAGTGTTGTCTAACAAAATTTCGATTTAGAAAACAAAGGAAACAACACTCCAGAACAGAGTTGAACGATAGAGATATAGATAATAGATAACTTAGACCTTGAATCCACGACTCTTTCGCCTTCCTCTAGCTTTCTCAAACTTCCTTCCCTTAGACCTAACATATGGCTTAGCATGACTGTGTGGCACACCAGGAGCTGGTCCAAAATGCTTCACTGCTTCACGCGAGTTCTTTGGTCCTCTTAGCAAAACCTGTTATCAAACAACTAACTTAGTTTCCTCACAAGTTTGATTGCTACCACTGCAACAAGAGTGGTTATTACCGTGTTCTGGCCCAATGGAGCTCTGAGAGCAAGCTGGTCGAATGTTAAACATTCTCCACCTGCTTTCTCAATTCTAGCTCTGGCTCTCTCAGTAAACCTCAAAGCAGTAACCTTCATTGCAGGAACCTCATGTACCCTTACATCATCAGTCACGGTTCCAACCAGCACAGCAATCTTACCTTCCTAGAAATAGATAACAACCAAGATGAATCAGAACCCTAATCATCATAGAACCCAGAGTTAAAGAATCTAACCAGACAACATGAAATAGCAATGTAAGCTAGCTATTCACAGCAGGAATCTGAGTTATGGAATCTAATCAGACAGGAGTCTGAGTTAAGGAAACTAATCAAACAAGATATGAGTAGCAATGTAACCTATTTATTCTCAGATACTACCACATCACAAGGTACTATAAGAACCCTAAATCCACCTAATCATAATGGAAATCACATAAGGTATATATATATATCACTTAGGACTAATTTGCAGATGAAACTTAGGGCATATATACACAAGAGAAAGGGTTTTAGGGAATGGAACCTTGCCGTTCATGAATTCAATGAGCCTAGATAAAGAAAGAGGAGCTTTGTTGACTTTGCTCATAAAAAGCCTCTTCAAGATCACAGCGTTGAACTTGCTGTCAGATCTCCTTACCAAAAATCGGTAAAGCTGCCATTATATCAAAAATTTCCTTGATTCAGCCAGAGTTCATAAGGATTACAAAGGCAGAGGTAATAAGCGTTTCGTTCTCCATTTTATTTACCTTGACGATAAGCTTGAGGTAGACATCGTCGGATTTTGGTGCTACCCTTTTGGTCTTCTTGCTCTTACCTCCTGCGATGAGATCGATACCCTGTAACACGAGACAACAACAAGAATCAACGACGGCATTACATTCGAGAAGAACAAATTCGCCACTAGATCAAGCTCCGAAACGGAGGATCAATCGGAGAAATGAAACGCAGATTGAGAGTTAGAGATGAGAAAATACCATGGCCGCTGTCGAGTGTCTGCTGGAGAAAGAAGTTAGGGTTTATGAGACTATTTATAATGAGAATTACTTAGGTTTAATTTATTCCTGTAAATTCACTGGGCCCTTAACATAAGCCCATTTAAGAGGTGAATATCAAATAAAGCCTTGGGCTTGAGTAAGACTCATGTGCTTGAGAAATTTTTTCTTTATGAAGTTCTATAATTTTATTTTTGTTCTATAAATGCAATACATTCATTATTTTTTTTTTAATTTAAAATTCTATGTTTAAATGATTTGAAAATAAGTTTTTCTCTAGAAAAAAAAAATTCAAAAAAGTGTCTAGAAAAATTGAAGCAAGCTACTAGTAATAAACAAAAATAATAATTAAACTGTTTCTCCGTATGTATATAAAATATAGAGAGAAACAAATTATGGTCGAAGCTTCAAAAATGGTTTAAATAAAATGTAGTACAAATTGAAGAAGAATTTGGGTAAAGAAAAAACAAAAAATTATGATGAAATAAACGTTGAACTAGAAAAAAAAAACTTTATTTTTTTTAATAATGGTAGGAGCTTCAAAAATGATTTTTGAACCATAAACTTTAAAAAATTGTCATTTAAAACCTTTACATTACCATATATGCCAATTTTAAGTTGAAATTGATCAAATAATGTATGGATTATAGTATAAGTAAAAATAGTTTTTTTTATTATTACTATTATTTTATCAAATATATTTGTAAGTTTCGATTATTATTATTTGTTTGTTTCGTTTATTTTGATTCTTATCAAATCCACTTTTCATCCTCTAAATTTAAGGAAAATAGATTTCTTCATCTTCTTCTATTCTTTCCTTTCTGTTGACCATCCCTTTATTTTTTTTTCTCTTCTATCTTTTTCCCGTCTCTGTTTCCCACAGTTTCTCGGGAAAACCTTGGGATTCCCGATCTGCCTTCACATAGATCGGTATCCAAACACGACCCTTTATTTGTTGCGTGATTTGGTACAAACCCATTTCATCAATTTTTGATTTAGGTAAGAAAAAATTGAGATCTTGAGAAGATGATGACGAGTATGGAAGGGATGGTGGAGAAAGGAGTATTGGATGATATTATAAGAAGATTATTAGAAGGTAAAGGAGGGAAACAGGTTCAGCTTTCGGAGAACGAGATTCGTCAACTCTGCTTTAATGCCCGTCAAATCTTTTTATCGCAACCTATTCTTCTCGACCTACATGCCCCCATTCGCATCTGCGGTATCTTTCTCTCTCTCTTTCTTACTCTCGATTGATTTAGATGATGTTGAAATGGATAAATTTGCATGGATGATTAAACTTTGGGGGATAAATTTTGCAAATTAGGGTTTAAACGTGTGTGTTGTTGAATTTGAGCGTTTGGGTATTGTAATTTTTGAAATTTGGGATCGTTATAGAGGAAATTTACCGTTTGTTTGTTGAATTTGAGCATTTGGGTACTGTAATTTTGCAAATTAGGGTTCAAACATGTGTAATTGGGGATCTTTATAGAGGAAATGAATCGTGTGTTTGTTGAATTTGAGCAGTTGGATGCTGTAATTTTGCAAATTAGGGTTCAAACGTGTGTGGTGTTGAATTTGAGCGTTTTGATATTGTAATTTTGTAAATTTGGGATCTTTATAGAGGAAATTTATCGTTTGTTTGTTGAATTTGAGCAATTGGATACTGTAATTAGCAAATTGGGGTTCTTTATCTAGGAAATATCGTTTGTTTGATGAATTTGAGCATTTGGATGTCGTTGTTTTGCAAAAGAAAGATCTTTATTTAGGAAAACCCCTGTGTGTTGTTGAATTTTAAGCATTTTGGGTGCTGTAATTTTGCAAATTAGGGTTCTTTATGCACCAAAAATTGTGTAATTTGTTGAAATTGAAGCATTTGGGAATTATAATCTGCAAACTAGGGCTCTTTATTTTAGGAAACATCCAGTGACTGTTGAAATTTGAACATTTGGGTGCTGTAATTTTGCCAATTAGGGTTCTTTATGCACTAAAATTGTGTGTTTGTTGAAATTGAAACATATGGGGATTATAATTCTGAAAATTAGGGTTCTTTATTTAAGAAACATCCTATGTCTGTTAAATTTTGAACATTTGGGTGTTGTAATTTTGCAAATTAGGTTCTTTATGCACCAAAAACTGTGTTTGTTGAAATTGAGCATTTGGGGATTACAATTCTGCAAACTAGGGTTCTGTATTTAGCAAACATCCTGTATCTGTTAAATTTTGAGCATTTTGGTATTGTAAATTTGCAAATTAGGTTCTTTATTTAGGAAAAAACCCCTTTCTTCATTGAATTTGAGCACTTTTCTACTTCAAGGTTTGCAAGTAGGATTCTTTATGTAAATTTGAGCATTTGGGTATTGTAAATTTGCAACTAGGCTTCTTAATGTAGGAAAAAAACCCTGTCTTTATTGAATGTGAGCATCTGTGTTTTGTAAATCTTGCAAATTAGAGATCTTTTTGTTCCAAAAATTATGAATTTGTTGAAATTTGAGCATCTTTATGCTAACAGTTGTTTCAATTTGGTGATCAGGTGATATCCATGGCCAATATCAAGATCTTCTGAGGTTATTCGAATACGGAGGCTATCCTCCATCTGCAAACTATCTTTTCCTCGGTGATTATGTCGATAGAGGCAAACAAAGTCTAGAAACAATATGTTTACTTTTCGCTTACAAGATTCGATACCCATCAAAGATATTTCTATTGCGAGGAAACCACGAAGACTCGAAAATCAACAGGATTTATGGATTCTACGACGAATGCAAAAGACGATTCAATGTACGGCTTTGGAAAGTATTTACTGATTGTTTCAACTGTTTGCCCGTAGCTGCGCTAATTGACGAGAAGATCTTATGTATGCACGGTGGATTATCGCCGGAATTGGATAATTTGAATCAGATAAAAGAGATTCAAAGACCAACTGAGATTCCAGACAATGGTCTTCTTTGTGATTTACTTTGGTCTGATCCTGATCAGAAGATTGATGGATGGGCTGATAGTGATCGAGGTATTTCGTGTACTTTTGGAGCTGATAAAGTTGCTGAATTCTTGGATAAAAATGATCTTGATCTCATTTGCAGAGGTCATCAGGTAAACAAAAACCCAAAATTCATCACTTTTTTCATAATTGCAACACAAATTACAATTTTTTAAAATCTTGTTCTTCATTTTTTAAAGTTTTTGTATGGACTTAAAAGGTTTTTTGGTGGGATATTCGGTGGTTTTAAATTTTGTTTCTGTGTTTTTCGGTACTAAAACATTGTGTTTTGAAATTTGTATATAATTTTAACGATAGGGTTTAATTTATATAGCTTGGCTGGTTTCTAAGGTTTTTTTTGTGTTTTTACGGTATTAAAACGAAATTTGAAATCCGTTTATAATTTTGACGGTGGGGTTTAATTTACCTAATTTTAAAACAGAAAAGTTTTATACTCTAGGGTTTAATTTACACATCGCAATACTTTGTGGTTTAAGTAGTGAAAACGTTAAACCTTGGGGTTTATTTTGCATTAATGTCTCCATGTTTCTTGTCTAATAGGTGCATTTTTTGTTTTACGGTATTAAAACAATTGTGTTTTGATATCCATTTATAATTTAAGTTCCGTAATTTTTAAAACATGAAAGTTTTAAACCGTAGGGTTTAATTTATACTTCATAATACTTTGGGGTTTAATTAGTTAAAATGTAAAACTTTGGGGTATATTTTGCATTTATCCCTAGGTTCTGGTTTAAAAGCATCGATATGTCTCCATGTTTCTTGTCTAATAGGTGTATTTCTTGTTTTGTTATAAAAAGGTAGAGACTTTATGAGAATTTGTTACCATATTGGACCTGGAATTGTTGTGTTTTTGCAGGTAGTTGAAGATGGATATGAGTTTTTCGCAAAGAGAAAATTAGTAACGATATTTTCAGCTCCAAACTATGGTGGTGAATTTGACAATGCTGGTGCATTATTGAGTGTAGATGAGTCTCTTGTTTGCTCTTTTGAGATTATGAAACCTGCCCCGGTTTCAACCACCGGTCAACCTCTCAAAAAGGTTTGTTTTCGACTTAAAACTGTTTAATCGATTATGGTATTTTAGATTCTGAACTATTTCCGTTTAAAATTTTCAAACTGATTTGTTAAACTTTGATAACCGGTTTTTTTGTACTATTTTTGTAAAACTTTGAAAAAAAAATTCAACTATCAAAACACTAGTTTGATAGTTTGAGGGTTTTGGTTCAAACTCTGGTTATTAAGGTTTTTAGGGTTTAAAAATTTCGGTTATTTTAGGGTTAATAGAATATTTTGATAGTTGAAGTTTTTTTCACCAAATATAAATAATTTAGGGTCTAAATACCATAATCCCTTAATAATATCATGATTTCAACTTTAAATTTGAGATTTTGGTTCAAAATTTGGTGATTAAGTTTTAGGGTTCAAAAATTCCAGTTATTTTAGGTTTCAAAGAACTTTTTGATAGTTGAGGGTTTTTTTCACGAAATAGAAATAGTTCGGGGTCTAAAATACTATACCCCATTTTTTATCCATAGTTGTTAGATCAATGGTGTTTTAAGAACTGCAAGTCCTAGTAAGTTTGAATTTGAAATTTCGGTTTAAAATCTGGTTACTAAGATTTAGGGTTTAAAATCACTGGTTATGAAAGTTTAGGTTCTAAAAAACGATTTTGACGGTTAAAAGGTTTTTTTCATGAAATAGAAATAGTTTAGGCTTTAAAATCTTTCGATTTAACCCTATCTTTTATGCATAGTTTCTATATCAATGGTGTTTTAAGAATTTGAAGGCTTATTTTTTCGACGAATTCTCTGTTTCAGGTACCGAAAATGGGCAAGTCTTGAAATTGAAAGGTCAAGATTTGAGAGATTGGATTTAAAATGGTGACTTTTGTGTTCAGTTAATGGATTGAATGCAATGAAGAACCCAAAGGGTACTTTTTTAAGTCGTCAAATAACTTTTGTAAAAAACTCACTTGTTGTTTTCTGTGTATAGTTGCAGAAAGATTTGTCTTCTGCTTCTCCTCCTTTTTTTTTTTAGTTTAATTTAGAGTGTTTTAGATTTTGTTTCTTGCTTATTGTTCTCCAAACACTCTCTTGCTGCAATATTATCGAGGTACCACATTTTCATATCTTCAATCAGTAGAATTATAACATTTTTTTTTCCCTTAGAACTGCAATTATATTAATAGATAGTTGTAAGGGCTGAATACCCTGAGTAGAATTATAACAGTTAGTTTAGATTCTGAAATATTTTCATTTGGTGAAAATAACTTTTATCTATCAAAATATTTTTTTAAATGTTGATTTTTTTTTGTCCTAAAATGTTGTTTTTTGTAACTAATTTGAGTTTTTTTTCTTAAATTGAAATTGTAAATTTAAATTTAAAATTAATTTAGAATTAAAAATTCATCCGTTTCTTTTTATAATGTGGTTTGGTTTTAAAAATTTTGTTTTAAAATATAAGGGTTTAAATTTTTTAGATAAAAAATAAAAGATTTTGATAATTTTATCTATATTTTATTAATCATGATGATAATCACAATTTAAAAATAAACGTGTTTTTGTCATTTTATTAATTTGTGTGTAAAATCTTTAAACACTTTACATTTTGAAACCAAGAAGTATAAATTCAGATTATATGTTTGAGTTTGGTTTTGTGTTTATGGTTTAATTTTGGTTTAAAAAATTTAAATATCAATGTTTATTGTAGAGAACCAGGTTATCAAATTAAAAAAATTATTTTGATAATATAAAATCCTTTCACCAAACAAAATTAGTTTCAAATTTTAAAATACGACGATCTTTTAATTGCTTTTAAAGATTTGATCTTTTGGCTTTAGGTTCAAGTATATACAAAGACAAGAAAGTAAAACACAAGTTCTTGTTTCATTGGGAAAAAAAACTTAAACTTAAGATCTTCCTTTACATTGTATAATTCAACTTTGATAACATAAAAACCCATCTCGAACTCAAAACTTATTTAAAACTATTTTTTCTACTTAGAGCTGCAGTGTATGAATTCCCATTTACCTTCACATTTCCTCCTAATTTTCTACCGTTTCTCTGCATTGCAGCTACTTGACGACTACTCGAGTTTCTTTGGTACCTAACAACGACAGATACAGTTTAATGGGTTATGAAATCAAAGGGGTAAAAGGGTAATAAAGAGATAAGAGAAAAAACCTGATCAAGAACATTGCTGCTACAAGAAACGAGACTCCTAAAGATAGTTTTTGAATTGTTGTTATTTCACGAACCCATTGAAGAAGATCTTTAAAGATTGATAAAGTTTCAGTCTTTAATGGCGGCGTCTCTTTTCTTGATTTTTTAGACCATGATTCCACTACAGATTCTAGACTTGCTTTGCTTCCGTAACATGGCTTTTCTTTAGAATCATCGGTTTTTTGAACTGCGAAACCAAGTGCTTCGCAGAATGATGTACCGTTTGATTCCCAATTTGAAGCTTTTCCACAGATAATATCTTTGTTTACTCCACAGGGGCTAATCATCTAGACAAGAAAACAAGTTCTATGTCATGAACAAAATCGAAAACAAGTTTATGTCATGAACAAAATCGAAAACAAGTTCTATGTAGTTAAATAAATCTCGAACTTTTTAAAATGTGATGAATAATACCTACACCTTCGTAACAAGGTTTTTTAAACCGAAATCTCAAACTTAAAATTGAAATTATAGTATAAATAATCCAAATTTCAACTATATTTTTTGTTTAACTTTGAAATTATGGTTTAATTTTGATTTAAAATCTCCGGTAGAGTTTAAAAAACATGATTATCAAAGTTGAGGGTTTAAAAAACACCATTTTTGATAGTTGATGGTTTTTTTCACCAAACCGAGATATTTCAGAAGCTAAAACACCATATACACTTGGTAAAAGTACGAGATTCTTTGCATTAACCATAATTCTTTTGAGCAGCAGCAGAAGTGTTATTTACAGAGAGAAATGAAAGCAGTAGAACTTACCTGTGTAAGTGTATTACTCCCAAAGTAAGCATCAGAGCAAGCTTCAAAAACTCTATCACAAAACGAGGCACAAATCCGAGGAGATCCAGGTTGAATTCCAATGTTTGGGTTACAGATTGAGCATTCTAATAACTCAAACAAATGCAGACAATCTTGTGTAGCGTTTCCATAAGTAGCTAAGTTTCTAACAGCTACAAAAGCTTGGTTTGTTTGTACAGAAGAACAACAAGTTCTTTTACGAAATACTCTACATAGAGTAAGATCTTTAGATCCTCTACTTACAGAGCTTGGAGGTTTTCCTTCTGATTCATATGGTGGAAACCTACCTCCTTTAGATATACATACTCCTTTCAAATCCGATTTCACTGCACCTGCAAATAGGCTTCTACATTAATGTTCCAACATTCAAAATTTGAGAGTAAATTTTATAAATAAATCTATGTTTCAACACTAAGTAGCAGAAAATTCAATAAATCATGAACAAAAACCTTTCGTAGAAACTAAGATTTTCCACGAGGAACAACGCGAAACTTAATTTCTCAGCATCAAAAGTATAAAATGATCCGTACGGATGAGGTAATTGAAATTATTCAGTGACGAAATTGAATTTCTCCGATATCTGTTTGGGAAATCTAAGCAACGCGGATCAAATGGAAATTGATAATAAGAACCCTAGAATTTGATACTAACCAGACGAAATTGAGATCAGGAGATGAAGAAAGAGGATCGGAGTCTGAATTAGAAGCAAACTCCTCGACAAAGATCTTCCCATTTTTTCTAAACTGATCTACGATGAAGCTCAAAAGCACAAGTCCGAAGCGAAAGACGAAGACGAGAATTTCGTCACTAAGGGCTTCTTCACCTCTGTTTTCCAAAAAAAAAAATATAAATAAAAAAAATTTAAAAAAATAATGTTTACCTCTTAGATCGAAATTAGATTTAGAATTGATATATATCGTTCTGATTTATATACGATTTTTTATATATTTTTCATTATGTAAATTTTTAATAGATTTTTAAAAAATTTAGACGAAAAGAAATTGGGATTTCCCGTTTCTGTTCACAAAATTTTTTATGTAGAAATCACAATTTTATAAATATTCTATATTATCATAAACAAAAGGGATTAATGCGAAAAAACACCTCAACTTTGACCATTTTGTAAAAAAAATCCTTAACTTTGAAAATCCATTTTTAAACCCTAAACTTTAGTAATAGTTTTATTTAAACCCTCAACTTTACTAACTACTTTTTTTATACCATCCATTAACTTTTTCACTAACACCGTTAACTTATATGTTAAGCACATTAAAAATAATTAAAAAT